>PVIJ01002957.1:0-146349 GCA_004024925.1 Scalopus aquaticus
ACTATTCACAATAGCAAAGGTATGGAAGCAACCCAGATGTCCAAAAATAGATGATTGGATTCAGAAGATGTGGTACATATACACAATGGAATACTATTCAGCATGGAAAGAAGATAAACACATGCAATTTGCAGCGACATGGATGGAATTAGAGGGAATCATACTCAGTGAAATAAGCCAGAAAGAAAGAGAAAAATATGGAATGGTTTCACTTATAACAGGACTATAGGGAGGCCGGGTGGGAGGGAGACACTCAGCGGTGGGGGGGGGGGGGGGGGGGAGGGGAGGATAAGGGCACAAAATGGAAGAGAGAAGAATACAGGGGACCATGGAGATGAATCATGGGTGAATTGGTGGTGGGCTGCCCAAGGGGAATACAAAATGTAAAAGACATAAATAACAATAAAAAAAAAAGATTAAGTTTTGTTCTCATGGGACTTTAGATTTCCAAATTGGAATGCCCATGTCCCTTCATGCAAATATACCCTTCTGCTTTCCAATGGGGTTAGTGTGTCTATTTTAGAACTTCTCACTTACTCCATAATCTGAGAGACTTTGATACCAGAGCTAAATTAGACAGGAAACAGTGCTTGTTTTCAGATAAAGTGAGAGTCACCAGCCTTCTTGAGAACCTTATGTTTTGGCTGATTTACTTTCTCGGTGGTTCTTTTTTCACAACTCCCCCTTGTGAGAGGGCCTCTCCAGCTTCTGCTCTCTGTTTTCATGGATTGTTTTATCTACCTCCCCCTTCCAGTCTCAGCGAAGGGAGATGGCTCCAGAAAGGCTACTTACCTGACTCCCACCTCACCTGCTCACCCTCTTCTGTCTCTGTTAATATCTGTCCATCCTTTACCTCTTCACTTACTCATTATTCTAGGGGTTCTTCATCTCTAGTGTGAACACTAAGCTTTCCTTTTTAGGGAAAATAAATTGAAACAGTTTTGACCTTAAACCTCCTCCAACCACTATTCCAATCCCCTCATTATTTACTCTGAAACTACTTCAATAACCTGGACCTACTGTCTCTGCTTCCTTGCTGCCTTCTGAATCCTGGCTTCCTCTTTGACCATTCCATGTGGGATAAAACTGTCCAGGTCCCCAGGAACCTGATCACATCCAGGGGCTCAGACTGTGTCCTAATTCCCATATGCTTGGCAGATATGATCAGTGCTCCTCTCACATGTCCTTGTAAACGCTCCCTCTTTGATCTCCTCCACACTGGAAAAGTCTGCATATCTTCAAACACTTTTAACAATTACTTCTCTGTTTAACTGGCTCCCCTATTATTCTTCACCCTTACTCTTTTCTTCCTAAAACTTTCCAGAATAATAGTGCTGAAGGAGGCTAACACGTAGCCTTGCTTGATTATATTGCATACTTTTGAAGCAGTTGAAAAACTAGAAATAGGATATCAGAAAATGGCTATTAACTATTTCTATAGATGCGTGGCCAAAAAGAGATGCCAATATTCTCTGCCTCTTTACTTCTCCCAAGCTCAGCTCATTCAATGTGTTTCAGAGAAGCACATTGGATTTTTAGGTAGACATATCCAGAATGCCTACCTCTAAAAAAACTGCGTGTGTGATTGGGGGGGGGGGGGGGATGGGGAGGGGAGGGAGTGAATCTGCAGATCTTTTGGTCTTTGATACGATTTATGCAGTGGAAAAAACGTAAACTAGTAAATGTCACTGTCAGAGCACTGCTCCTTCATGGGGAGAAAAGAAATCGCGAGTGTTTCTCTGGTATAAGTTCCTCCATGGGAAATATGAAATCCAAACATATTCAAGCTTCTACTCAAACTCTTTCTCCTTTGTGACAAGTTCACTGACTATTCACAGCGTGAACTCACTTGCGCTAAACGCTGCTGGTGTTTGTGTAGCTGTGACAGAGGGAAACAAGAATATGCTTACATACGTTGCTGTCCTTTATGAGATACCATTTACTTCCCATTTGAGGTACCATCATCTTGGCTTCATGTGTCACTTTGGACCTAGATTATGGCCATCACAGTGATATGACTTTTGTTCTGTTTTTCCATTATAAATATAATTTTTTTTTCTAGAGTAAGACTTAGAAATAGAGAAAAAGAGAAGGATAAAAGGGCCTATTCTAGAAACATTTTCAGAGTTGTGAAAAATTACTTGGTAATTTTCTTTTTTGCTGCCTGATAGACTTTTGAGTTGCTGTTTTATAATATTCGGACATGCCTTGATACTGACACTGGCATATTTCTCTTCATCTTATCATAATGTAGCTAAACCCTTCCTTCCTCCCTCCCCCCTTCCAACCCTTCTTTCCTTCCTTTCTTTCTTCATTTTTGGATAGTATTTGATTTCTCCCCTCATATGTAGTCCCTAGAGTTCTCCCACCACCATAATATCTGTGCTTCATCTCCACAAACCCTTCTGCTCTTCCCTCTCCTGTTTTGACCCCTCTCCCCTCCTCTCTCCGGCTGTGTGCCTCAGATCTACATAAACCATACTTGCTTTTCTTAAGTTTCAATTATTTCCTAAAGATAGATTAAAAACTATGCACGATGTGGGCCAAGGAGCCATTTTTGTTTAACACAACCGAACAGTCTTTCACTGAGCCTGCAGGAGAAAGGGCCCTGAGAATGTTCACAGCAGCTCATTCTCCCTAGCACAAGATCTGATGGTTGCTCGATTCAGTGTTCGATTAAAAACCAGAATATGTTGTTTCAATCTGAGTATCTTTAATTAATGAAGTTTAACATTTGCCTAAAGTTATCTAAGGGACCATTAAGGACACTGATGCAAAAATAAAGAGTGCAATCGAACAGCATAGCTACACAACTTTTTGACTTGAAGCTAGATTCTTCCACTTATCCTACAAGTATACACGGCGTGCTAGCCACAAATCAGGCACTATGCTCTTTATCAGACCGACTACAAAGTAGTGGTTTCCAAACTTCGCTGCCTATCGGAATGATCTCTAGTTGTTTAAAAAAGCTACTATTGCCTGGATCCAACCTCCAGACATTCTGATTGAATTGGCATGGAGAGTGATCTGGGGAACAAGAGCTTTAAAAGTTTTCTAAAGACTCTAATGTGTAACAAAGTTTGGGAACCCTATCAGAGAAAGGAAGTATGGAGTCACAGAATACAGTTAGGAATGCAGGTGCTCTGAGGTTTATAAAGGACACACACACACACCCCGCAATGCATGGAGATTCTGGCAGACCTCCCCTGCACTTGGTCATCTCAGAGAGTGGCTTTGAACAGTTCTGCTTGGATGACTTCAAAAGAGACTAAGCAGAGAGCAGAACGAGGCACTGATGATAAACAAGTAGCTATTTACTATCTTGGTCTGTGCCTCAGTTTTCATTTGAGAAGCCTGGAAGCCAGAGATACATCAAATGTGACATCCTCACTACCACTTAGGAATCAGCTGGATGGAGAGGAGCTCTGAATATGAAAGTTATTTCTGAAACAGACTTCAGGTCTTCACCCAGCATGCCTAGAAGAAAACATTAGTGTAATGTTGTAAATATACTTAATATTTTGATATATGTGAATTATGTTATTTTTAAAGCGTGTATGTCCTTATTTCTCCTCTGAATTGCTCATTACAGTGTCTCTCTCTTCTAGCAAATACATGTAAAGTGTGTGCAAAGGATTTTATCCATCTTTTTTTTAATTTAGTTATCCGAACATACAACATCTGCTAAAGCTAAAGCCTATAGTCTTAGAAACTTTTCTTTCATTCTGCTCTCAATCTGCACATCATTAGTACAATTCAGATGGAAATCCTGTAGAGATGCAATATTGCTAACAGATTGTACTTCCCTAGAAAATTTGACCCCCCAAATTTGATTTATTTAACATATTTGCATTTTAATGGATTTTTCTGAAAGGGCAATCTCATCAAGATGGGCTGCTGTGCTTTTACTAATTCACAATTTTCAGCTCATTTGTGAATGTTTATTAATGTGCAGTACGAATGTTTGCACAATGCAGGCACACAGCTATTCCATCTACCCAAAATGTACACATAAACACTTGAAAAACCAAACACTTGGTATTTTGGTTACCTTATAGATATTAATCCTCTAGGTTACTATATTCCATTGAGTCAGTCTCCCAGTTTCAAGCTTAGTAATAACTAACACTCCAGGGGTACCCTACAATTTACTTTATAAATTGTACTATTTTCAGATACATCAATTCATTTGATAACAAACTAATAGTTTTGGGAAAATTCAATCGACTTTGAAGTTATAAGAGAACCATCTAAAGAGCCAGTTCCTTCTTCCAGCCTATCATTAACCTGTAATAGTGCAAATTCGTAAGTCTATCCTGGGTAAGCTCATTTAGGCAAGTAAATGTGGGCAGTGGAGGTAGTCAGAGGGGAACCAGATATGACCAGATTAAATTCTGGCACTGTCTCTTTCTACCAGCTCGAGCTTCCTTCCAAATGCCAGTTTCCAGTCTTGTTTAGCACAGATGTGTGTGTTCCTCAGTTCTTGTTCCTAGTTCTCTATAGGAACTTGGATGCTTTACCCTAATCCCTGGGATGGGGTTAGGGGGCTATTTCTACCAGCTGCTATCAATGAGAAGACCTCCTGTAGAAGGACCTTATGTTCATTCTCCCCAGCTAGTGGATAGGATGCTCCTCTTAATATACTGACTTGTCTGAAATATTTTAAGTATTCCTTATGATAATGTATATCTCAACTCCAAAAGACTATTGCAGATATGTATGTGTGTGTGTGTGTATCAGTCTCTATTATTCCTAAGAGTCATATTTTATCATTTCTCAAGTACAGTGAAGTCATAATTTAGACCTTTCTAAATGGGACAACAAACTCACACAACATGTCACCTTTATGTAAAAGAACAAACTATAAAAATATCAAAAGTCCTATTAGTACAGTGGTGTCTTTTCTATAATTTCTCCACACTTCAAATATTTCCCTTTTAACTTTTTGCATTGATGTTTGGTGTACTGTCCTATGATCATAGCACGTGTATACATCAGACAATGACTAGGGTGCAGAACAGCCCTATCACCCCAAAAGTGCTTTTACTTAGACCTTTAGAGACAAAGCCCTTGGCAGTCTGATCCATCATCCATCACTGTAGCTGTGTCTTTTTAAGAGGGACACATAAATTGAATAATAGAATAGGTTATTCTTTGAGACAGGCATCTTTCAGTCAGTTATAATGTCTTTGAGATGCATACAAGTTATGAATTTTTATTCTTTTGGATGTTGTTGAGTATTGTTCTCTAACATGGATATACCACAGCTTGTGTAATTAAATTGATTTTTGATAGGCATAACTGAATTTGAAAATTTGGTAGAATATATTAAAATTTGTCAATATAATGAATTAGAAAGTTCTTTGGAATCAGTCAGTTCTAGATTAAATTCTGCTATTACTTATGAATTGCAAGGGAGTGGGAAAGTGTTTCTGAGATTCAGATTTGGCCAAGTCAGCAGGTAATGATACTTATTTCATAGAGTTCTAAAAATAATTACATAAGATTAAAGCATGTAAAGTGTCTGGCATATAGTAAATATTCAAATGTATCTGTCTTCTCTTCCATCTGCTACCAAGTCAAAGTTGCATAGTATGTATTTTTAGAAAATTTTATCCCCTGATTTTCAGGTGAGGAAACATAATACTGACTTTATTATAATCTGTTTTATGAGCAGATGGGAGACAATCTATTACACTATGCTTGGTACAGATCTTTGCAGAGCATATATTCTTAGTAAACATATTTTGAAAAAAGTGTAAAAGACTACTTTGCATGCTTTCCTAATACAAGATTATCTTACAGAGTGAGCTTTAAGGATAAGAATTTGGTAAATTTGTTTTAAGCAGCACCCATGGAACCAGGGAGGTACAAGTAATCTGAGGCTGATGCATGATAAATGCAAGTTTTATCAGCTTTTTTGTGCAGTGATAGCCAGCTAGCGAGAAGGCTTTACTTAAAATACAAAGGAGGTTTGTGAGATGCAGACAACATTGGTAAAGCCCTTTGATGAAACTGATTTCTAAGCATCCTTATGTTGCTTGATACTGGACCACATTACTTGTCAGTAATTGATTTGTTGCAATTCCTGGTGCATAACATCTGGCTTCTTTATCAGCAGAAGCAAGAATAGGCAATTAAATTCCTGACCCAAAGATTAAAAATATGGGTGTGCTTAGCTCAAATTTCCCATATTTTATCATTTGATACTTCTGGTTCCAAAACTGAGTAAGACTGTCTTTCGGATGCCCGCATTTATAGTCTGGAAATCATGTTGAGGAGGGCTTTAGTGCAGTTGTACTGTCAAGTAAATCATTGAAAGTTATGTGCCATTGATCCAGTTTTAACTCATGCTTTCTGACTTTTACAATGAGGCCATAAAAATTTACTGGGTCTCAAACTTAACTTTAAAAAGTTCAACTGGAAATTGACCACATTGGGATGTATAAACCTCATTAAAAAATGAGTGACTATAACTTATTGGTCCCCAAAGTTATAGTTGATGAGGTTATCACACCCAGATGTATTAGCAGTCAAGCATATTTGCATTGACCTTGTATAGGTTGATTCCTTCGAAGTTACACTAGTCAAGTATGCTTCACCTGTGGCAATAGCAATTTTAAACGGCTCAACTTAACAAAATATTCAACTGTATTGAATTGGGAGAGTGATGGGTGCTATTAAGGATTGAATTATATCTGTCCAAAATTCATATGCTGAAGCTCTAATCTTCAATGTGATTAAGTTTGGAGATAGGGCTTTTAGAGGGTTAGCTAAGGATAAATTAGGTCCTGTGGGTGTGGCCCTAATCTGATAGGATTGGTGTTATTATAAGAGGAGTGAACCCCAGCATTCTCTCTGTGGAACCACAGAAGGAAGGCAGACACAGTGAGAACTCACTGTCCACAAGGCAGAAAGGATTTCGAACTCCAGAGCAGCTTCCATTTTATGCTGTAGAATTACAAATAGGCATCCTGGTTAGTTCCAAAACACACTGGAGGTCTCAATGATGTGGAGAAACCTCAATGATTGTACTTAGCACATTACTTTTGCAAACCAAGATGGATGGCGTCACATCTATTCAGTAAACTGGGAGCACAAGTGAGGCTCAGAAACATGTGTGTACACACCGCCCCTATTTCTAGCACACAGTAGTCACTTAGTAAATAGTATCGTTGTTTCAAGAAAGTAAAAACATAAACTTTTTTCTCCCCCACAAAATACCCAGAGTTTATCCTACCATCGGATTTATAAGTCTCTCCTATATTTTGTGTTGTGCTACTACAGTATCGAGCAGTATGAACTGAGTTTCAAAATAATCCCTACATGCCAGATCATCAAAGGAAAATGCAGTAGCTTCAGCATACTTTGATTACTAATTTAAGAGTTCTGACAAGGAGAAACGTGGAGGGTTTCTATTAATAAAAGCTGTAGTTCCCCAGGATACCCTATTTTATGAGATTTTTATGAAGTTAATTAAAGTTTTACTATTCGTGTTCTTCCTTTTTATAGGAGATCTATATGAGCCAAATGACGTATTAAAGCAAGTCATTAATGAATAGAAAACAAATTCAGATATTTTATCCTTATTTGCTACATTGCATTAAGGATCTTGTTATATATTGAAGTGTTGACTATAATGAAATGATTGATAGTAAAATTTGACTAATCATACATGATTTAATAACAAAGAGTAATCATCAGAAGAATAAACAAAACAATAAGCACAGTCATAAATTTCTTTTCCAAATACTTCAAAGTGGTAGAATGTATAAAGACTTACGGGCTAGTGTTTTCTGCTAGTTAACATTTTCCCATTCAAAAATCAGGACATTATTTTCTTTCCTTGGCCAAAAATTACTTTCTTTGCTGATAGTTATAAGCCCTTGGGGGGGAAATACAGTAATTTAATAATCCATTTAAGTATGATGAAATTTAAGGCAGAAATTGTTCAAGACATAAGTTTTGGTACCTTCACTAAAATAGCATCCTGGAAATCATCTGATTCAAAATTAATAGTAGAGTATGGTCCAAATATCCATTTTAAGAGTTATATCAAGAACCCATTTGAGTATTTAGTTTCTCTTTCCTTTGTTTCAATAATTACTTAGTACATTGAAAGACAAGCACAGAATGCTGATTATCATTCACAAGCCCTATCTTTGCCAAAGAAACTGCATCTGTCATTAGCCCACATTTTCCATACCACTGTTAAAGAAACTTTGGTTCTCAAAGTGTTAGTAGAATTTGTTGATTCTGTTCTGGATGGTACGCATTTATCATAGCACAAATAATGGCTTCAGGTGTCTCTGTAACAGGAAGTTACAGAGTTTTCAAAAGAATGTTATACAGGCACATTTCCATATGAAGCTGTGAAAATTTTGGCGATCCATCAGTGGCAGGATTAATTATACCAGAAGGGTAACAGCAACCACAACGATCATTTATGGTCATGAATGGCCTACCTAGACTCAGATAAAAATCTGTACTGTATTCTGGTAAAAAAAAGGTAACATTATCCTCATTTTAGAATACTACAGAAACTAAGAAACCACAGTAAGTTGGCTAGCCTTAATTATGAACCAAAGGCAGGAACTCAATGCTGTCGAATTCCCATCCTTAGGCTTAAACATCATAGTTGACGGATACACGTCTATGTATTTTTCCTTATAACTGTTTAAAGTGATTCTCAGGAAACTTGAATATTTTGCAACATTCCCTTCTGAGATGCACCCATGGATTTATATTTAACAAAACCATGTGGTTTTTTTGCATGATTGAAGCATATGGCAAACGATCCAATATTCATCAGAAGTAGAAACAGACCAGGCAGAAATTAATTTGAGATGCTATGAGTTAGAAGTCAGTGCTGGGGAGAAAATCCAAGATCCATTTAAACACTCTTCCTAGTAAAGATGTTTTGTAATGTAGATTTCCCCAATGTTTTGATATTTATGAAGTATTTTATAAATGGAAATCTTTAAATACCTTTGTACAGTAAAGATTCACCAGCCCAATTTTAGAGATGAACAAACTGAGTCAGAGAGAAGTGATTGCCATGACCACAGAGTAAGTATCATCAGCATTTTCTAACGACCTTTGGCCAACAATAATTGAACATGTTTACTTTAAAAGAATGTTCAATTGCAGGCCTCCCTGGTGGTGCAGCGGGTTATGTCTCAGCCTATGAAGCTATCCGCAGCCATTGAATCATAAGTTCCATCCCCGGCCAGGGAGCTTTCCACATGGCGCAGCAGACCTCTCCTGATTCTCCCGCTGCTCCCTTCAGCAGTGTCTTTCAGTCAATCTGCCTGTTCTGCTCCCTGCTCTGTCTCTGGTGAATTCTCTCACCACCCCACACGTCTGGGCCTACATCCCAGCTCTTGTATGCATAAATAAATAAACATTAAACAAAATATTCAATTGTTAAAATAATCATCAAATTTTAAAATTCTTTCCCAGTCTTAGTATCTTATTATTTGTACTCTTTTATTTGGCCCACCAATTTCATGCTTGTATCTACAGTAAAATGTAACCAGGTTCTTTAATAAAATGTGTACTTTATTTGTGATAACTTTTGAAAGTGTTAACTCAAAATATTGAGAATGCAGGAGAATAGAATAAATTGTAATAAAGTCATGGAGTAAGGTGCTTTAAATATGGCTAGTGACTCTAGCTGAAGAGAAGTACCACTTGTCCAGGGCAGAAGCATCTGGCCTTCGAAATAAACATCCCATTACAGCTGGAACCTCAAAGACAGACATGCTAATTACTATCTAGCCACTTTTCTTCCTGTTTTCTTAGGAAAGGGGACACCTCCTAAATCAATCACTGAAGATTTTGTGGGGATGCAGCATGTTGTGATGTCAATAATAAGAGGTCAAAAGAGTAATCCCAAATGACCCTCACTCTTTTCATTTGCCTTTGAGGATATTGTATCTTTGAATTTATAGGAACATGTGTAAGCACATTTCTCAAGTTAATGAGTTCTACATCTTATTTTTTATTCAAGCTTCAGGATGTTCTCTATATCAAATTGTCAGGGAATTAGTAAACTAGTCTGTTCACTTTCTAGATTCAGTTCAATAAAGATATGCTAAGATACTACCTTTCATAGTTCACTCATTATTAGAATGAATTACCAGATGCTCTTACTTATTCTGAAAGCAGTTCCTGGCCTATTTTATTTAATCTGTTTTAAAATCTAGTCCCATGAGATCTTACGCCAATCTGTATGCTAATATTCAAATTTCCTCATTAGTAGAAAGTCATCTAACTTTTCACACTCCTGGATCTTAAATATCTCTAAGTGGGGTTTAGTACTAGGAATACAGATGTTACTGTTTTTAAAAGCAAGGCTCTGTTTTTTTTGGCGAGGTTTCCCCAGTTTGAATTGTGTAAAAGCTTTTGAATCCACACCTCACCCTTTCACCCTATTCTTTTGTTTTTGCACGTGGCATCAAAGAACTTCAGGAAAATACCTGGGTTTATCTTTGAGTTACCTGAAACACAGAGAGGCCAATAATTAACATTTCATTTCTTCTTTATTCCTTGGACAGTCTTAGGTATCTCTGCCAAAACACACTCTGTCAATAAAATAATGAGGCCCATATCGTTGGGCCTTCACATACAATTTCTGTCTGGGTCCCCTGATAGTCACAGATTTGTTATATAAACCCAATTGGTAATAATCTTGAGGATCCAGTACATCTCCAGTTGCTTTAGGCTCTCAGAGTTAAAAAAGAACACACTAACTTATCTAACTATCCACAGCTATTCACACTGGGCTTTCCAAAGATCCCTCGATTGGTCTATGCACATGCTACCTACATGAACCCAATGTTTTGTACATTTGTCTTTTGTCTGTGGAAGAAGAGTTACAAATCATATGTAAGGACTACATGTTTCCCTGCTGACCTAGTGCCTTACTACTTCCTACCAGAACGTAAGTATCGGTCATCCCTGGTGGCCTAGGGGTTAAGTCTCAGCGCTACCACTGAAACTGCCTGAGTTCAATCCCTGGCCAGGGAGCTTCCCACATGGCGCAGCAGACCTCTCCTGTTTCACTCACTGCTCCCCTCAGCAGTGTATTTCAGTAGGTCGGCCTGTTCTGTGCCCCACTCTGTCTCTGGTGAATCCTCTCACCCCCCACCTCTGGCCTATACCCCAATTCTTCTACACAAAAATAATAAATAAAATCTTAAATTAATTAATTAATTAATAATAAATATCTTTTAAAAAGAAGAGTATTGGGGTAGGGAAATGTGAAGACTGAAATTGATAAATGATTGTTCCAAGATTTGTCCTAGTATTTATCATGGTTTGAGAAGCTTGGTAGAATAGGAGTAGGTAGTCATACACACACAAATACAATACAAACCACTGGAAGTTGGAAAATAAAAGCATTTCAGATGCCACACATATACCTAGGAGACCCACCTTGGTAAGACGTGAGTGTTTGAAGAGCAGGCTGGTGTTTCATTAAGAAAGACAGCTAGAAATGCCTAGGAATGACATTAAATGAAGAATTTAGGCAGGATTCCCAAGAATTAAATGTGACAAAGGCGATTTTAAGTCTAAAAACAGACATTTAAGAATAAAGAAAGGATTCCCAAGGTTTTTTTTTAAACCTGAAAAGATGTATTTTAGACAAGAAATAGTTTAAGTGATTTATAAGAAAATAAAATAAATACACAAAGTAAATACCTTCCTGAGCCAAGGGCTTTACACATTCTTATTTTATTGTCAAAACAAGTACGGAGGTAAGAAAAATTAGTGATTTTTTTTTTCATCAAAGCAGTTCAGGCTTAGGAAGGTAGTTATCTGCCCAAGGGCAAGAGCTTATGCTCTTTCAATCACTTGAGGCCTTTTCTATGAACCTGCTCAAATATTCATGGAAGTTGAATTTAGTGTTAGCATATTTATAAAATGAGTTAAGATACAGTATTAACTTTGAATCTCAGCAATGGAATCCCAGTCAACTACAAATGAGTCAACAGCACCATTTGATCATTTAAGGACAGCTGATGGGGATACTGAGATTTCTAAAGGAAAAAATTATCTTATTCCTGAGATGCATAGCACCTGAAAGAGAAGATAAATATGCTCAAAGCTATAGAAAAATGTGTACACCTACAGAAATATGAATACAACCAGAATTCTTTGAAAGAAGTGACATAAGCAGGAAGTGACTCGAAAGATGTTGGAGTGACCAGAGTTAAGGTACATTAGCTATGTTAATGTCTAGAAGTTAAATTGTCTAGAATTTAAATACAATGTAGCTGTTCATCATGTGCCATGACACATGACGTCAACGTGTCATGAATGGCAATGAATTAAACATCATCAATCCTCCTATGAGCCTTATAAAGTAGGACCTAGAATTAGCCCTATTTTATTGATGATGAAATCAAGGCAGGAGGTGGTCAAGAACACTGCCAGATTTTCAGAGCTGCTTGGTGGCAGAGGTGGGATATAAACAAGGTGTACCAGTGTTGTGGTTCTTACACTGACCTTCACTTTCAATGTCAGTGTGTCACGTGAGCATGCAGGCATGTTTATCTGGGACATAAGGATTGAGATTCCCTAATCTTTGATTTAAATTTTATATGCAGAAATATTTCCCTGATGTTCTTAAAGAAGTAGGTTGTTCATTAATTTATCAAGAGTATTTACTGAATACCAACAATGTGCCCTGTACTGCTCAGGCTGGGGACAGAGGAGGGGACAGGACAGACAAGCACCCTGTTTTGTTACAGGCACCTTAGTAGGCAGTCACACATCTTAACAATGCATTACAATGCATGTTAATTTAAAAAACAATACATTGTTCATGAATTTAAATAAATTACCTCCATTACTCTCCTTAATCCAAAATTAGCTTTAAAAACCACCCTTAAAAATTCTAGTAAGTTGGAAGATTTCAGGGATTCCTCTTTAGAACTAGAGGGACAAATTAAACAACCTTAAAAGGCTGATTTTTCTGAATGGAGTATACAATCATGTATCTTTGTAATAGTTGCATTTTCAGAATATATATAATGAGCCATTCTTGTTCATTTAGGAACAGTTTACTCACACTGCCCAAATTGCTTATTATAGACATTGTTTAGGGCTGTCTATGCAGTAAATGTGAAGTAATTATTTATTATTTATTATTTTAGCTTAGTTATTATTTGTAATAATGTGAAGAATAAGGTATTCTCCATTAAAGAAATTCACATTACCCTTAGGGCACCATCTCCAAACTACCTATCATTTGCCAAATTGAAACGGTTTTTTTAGCCTAATAATGTTGTTGTTTTCATTACAAAGGCTCACCTCAAATCAGCAAGCAACGACCCACTGAAATGAATAAGCATTCTAGAAACCTACTAAGGAAATTCCACATCTTAATGAGAAGGGCAAAACTCTAGGAGTATTTTCACGGAGTATTTTCACCCCTTGCCTCCAGGACTAGTGTCCCTACCTGCTCCCTGGACTGGAGAGGGTGAACAGTGTTAGGCTCCCCCCAAAACAGCTCCCTCACCCCCAACCCCCAATCCCCAGTCTGTTATACTCAGGGCCCCACATGGCATCACAAAACTGGCTTTCACGTATGTGCAGTTCCACAGCTACTTACATACTCCCGCAAACGTGTGTTTGCCTGTACATGGGTGTGTTTTGTATGCATGTGGTCTTAGCCCACGTTGTTCTCACTTGACCTCTGGGGAATCCCGGCAGTTCCCTGGAACTCGGGGAAGAGCCAATGAGGCAAATGGTCCCTTTTTGTTCCCTGGTGGCTGCCACCGCTGGGTCCCAGGAATCTGCCATACCTCCCCTTACAAGCCGCTAATGAAGGGTGCCTGAGATGAGGAGCCAGGGAAGATACGTGAACGAGGAAGGGGCCGTTAAACAGATGACGCTTTGGGGGCTGCAGAACTATGCTTTTTACATACAAAGCCGTAGGAAGCAGGAGGGGAGGCAAAAAAACAACAACAAAAAAAACCCCCACGAATCTAAAATCCTCTGAGATTATTTTTGCCTAACTGCGCCTGCAAACCACTGCTTGGCGTGTGTTCTGTGCGGGGTTAAGGAACCCAAGGCAGAGCCAGCTGAAAGTGCCGGCGCGGCACTGGGCACTTTGCGCGGTCCTGCTGTTTGCGCTCCGAAGATACGTCCACGCTCCATTTTCCCAGGCGTTGTGCGGGTTTCTTAAACCGCCCAGCTGCCGCCTCAGAAGGGAGTTTCTAGAAGCTCCTTCTTTACTGCCTCCCCTCCCCCTCTTTTTTCCTTCGGTTTTTACCCCCACGAGGAGATTCTCCAGCTCCACTGCGACCGAGTGCCGAAGGGTACAGGTGCAGCTGTCCCGGCTGCCGCCGCCGGGCCCGCCGACGCCGCCTCCTCCAGGCGGGCCAAGGGGCTTGACCCTGCGCTGCTGCATCGCGAATGGTCTTTTTTCTAGGCGCTGCAGCCGTCGCCCCGGACTCCCCGCCCTCCCGCACGACCCCGCGCCGGGGCGGGCGGCGCTAGTGGCGGGCAGGGGGCGGGGAGGGGAGCGGGGGTGCGTCCGGGGGTAGCCACCTCCTCCGCAGCCTGCCGGCGCCTGGAGACCCGGACCTGCCTCCGCCTCTTCCTCCTGCGGCTCCATCCCTTCGCCCGCGCCTCGTCCTCCGGCCGCCTCCGCCGCCGCGCCCCCGCGCCTGCTTTGGCGGACCCAGGAGGGGGCCCGCCGCGTCCGCCGCCCGCTCGGCCCGCCCGGCCCGGGAGGCGTGCATGCCCCCGCTGCCCGCGGCGCTCACCAGCAGCATGCTCTATTTCCAGATGGTGATCATGGCAGGGACGGTGATGCTGGCGTACTACTTCGAGTACACGGACACGTTCACGGTGAACGTGCAGGGCTTCTTCTGCCACGACAGCGCCTACCGAAAGCCCTACCCGGGCCCTGAGGACAGCAGCGCCGTGCCCCCGGTGCTCCTCTACTCGCTGGCCGCCGGGGTCCCCGTGCTCGTGGTAAGCCCGAGGGCGCTCGCCCTCTCCTCCAACTCCCTCTTGCAACCCTCGCCTTCGGGATGGATGCCCCGCGGAGGGTCGGGGCGCGGCAGCCTTTGCCTTCTAAGTTCCTGCAACTTGTGGGAAGCCCCTTCCCCAGAGGACAGGTTTCCAGGGCATGCAGCCCGGGGCTGGGTGCCCCCGTTTCTCCCACAGGCCACCCACGCACCCCCTGCGGTGGTTGCGGTGTTGGGGGCCCGGAGGGGGATGGGAGGGCAGGTGGGGGTCGGCTCCGGGGCGAAGGTGAACCGTGGGGATGAATCTTGACTTCAGCCACTCTGTGGCCTTGCTTCCTCAGCTGCCTCCTAGCAGTGGCGCCTGGAAAATGAGCAGCAGCGGGGTTGGCGAGAGGGAGAAGGGGATCAATTGCTGGGGTGTGGAAGGGACTCGTGCTTCTCGAGAGCTTGTTCCTATTTTACCACCTCCTTCCATTTCATATGACAGTGCCCATAAGACTAAACTAGTCAGGGAATAAATATCTCAAGAGAATCTGAGAATCTCTGAACGAAGAGGCTCCAGCAGCAGTGCTTGCTGAAAAAACGGGAGCTGCGCCTTAATCACAAAATTTTTTTAAAGCTTCCCTCCCTGGGCAGCTCAAATCCTTTTATCTGAGAGCCTCACTGAGAATGTCTGTTAGATTTATGGACTGTTTGTGTGTCTGTGTGTGTCTGTGTATGTGTGTGCGCGCGCGCGTATACATATACATATACACATACATACACATATACACATACATACATCTGCAACTATTAAGATACTAATCACAATAGTTTACATATATGAATATGGTGCAAAGTTTGGTAGGCGAATTGGTATTTCTTAAGGAAGCATTATGGTTTTTTAAAAAAATACTGTCAAATATTGGCATTTCCCTTCTTGTGATACTGATCTTCATTCTCCCCCCATCCTTTTCCCTCTCCCTCTCTCTCAAATAGAAAAGGGAACTTTTATTTTTTAGTAGCTGAATGTTTAAATTGCAGTTGTGACTATTATGAATGTTAAGAACATCTGTTATATTTGGATAGCATGTTTTCTTTCATTTTATGGGAAATTACTTAATAGTATACAGACATATGAAAAGTTCCTGACACACAATGGAATTCCATGAAAAAACCAAGGAACTTCTTAACAACTTCAAAGAAACTTTATCACAGGTACTGTGATAGTTGAGTTAAAATTCCATGCCAGCACTCGCGATTGAAAAGTGTTAGACTTTGCACCAGAAAATGTTTTGTTTCTTAATTGTGAGTCACTAAAATATGTCAGAAACCCAAACCCAGCTTCATGTTTCTGTTCTCACTCTTCTCCATTTGAAAAACTGGAAGAGAAATTTTGGGCCTTTTTTTTTTTTTTCAGATGTTAGTTTTTCAGTACGTTTGATTTTGTTCTAAATCAAAAAAAAAAAAAAAGGCTGTCACTTTCAGGTCAATGGTTTGGTTGCAACTGTAGTCAATATGTCTGTAACTTGTCCCTTGGTAATTACCAGTCTGTGTTTTATTTAAATGAGATAGCACTTTTCAGATCCTAATCACCCATTCATGGTGGCAGGTGCCAGTTAGAGACAAGAACATACTGGCCCAAAGATTTTGATTGTTCTTCGCTTAGAAGGGGAGAGGGAATTGATTATTCATTATTGAGTGCCTGTTCTGTGCTGGGATCTGAGGCATATATATTCTCGAGCAGCCCATCCAGGAGATAATCTCTCCAGTTAACATTTGAGAACACTAAGGGTCAGGTAAAACACCAAAACCCCTAAAAACACAAAGGGTAAGGGGGGGGTGTCTATCCCTCTACTACTTGCAAAGAACATGCTCTCTGTAGGAAGATGGGTGATGACTCACAGGGCAGGCCTCTGGAATGTAAGTTAAGAGATTTAAAAAGGGAGGATGCAATTTGTCTTGACCTTCAATTTTTTAGGTACAAGAGAAAGAATTTGGGAGCCAGTCTGAAGAGGAGAAATGTTGGGTTTTGGAAAATAGTAATGCTTCTTGAGCTTTGTTTCTCCTGCTCTTCTCAATAATATTAGGCTCTCACCCTGTGATAAGTTGGGAACAGTAATGGTAGCTCCTTTCCCTTGCTATCAAGAATGCTGGCTTGGCACAGTCACTTTACATGAAAATAATATTATCAGTAATACCATTAGTGGTGTCCGTCATCTGTTGAGTTGTATGCCTTATAGCTAACTAATATTTGCATTAACTATGAATGCAATTATTGTTGTCACTAAGCATTTGGGGAAAAGCCTTAAAAAGATTAAGTACTTTACACAAGGACCAGAGCTAAAATTGCTACATCAGAATTTTAACCACACTGTCAAACTCCCAAGTCTGTGCCTTTTCTATTATAATAAATGAGTTCCACATACTCATAAGTCATTCTTCTAAATAAATACCTTAGGCTCTTTCTCCATTTCTCACAAATCTTGGACTATAGTGATAAAGGGTCTTTTAATATTTCTAACCCTCAAATGTATTTCTGATCTTTTAGATTAATTTTGAAAAGTAGAACTTCTCACTACCACAATCTGCAGTTTTATTGCATCCTTGCTAAATGTATTTATCCAAAAATTAAAACCATATCTTTTAAAAATTAAAAGCAATGTATCTTTTCAATTTTATCATTTTTTTAATATAGTGTTCACTTGGGGGCCCGGGCTTGGCGTCTAATAATTGTGAATTCAGATTTACAGTACATCCTGCTACTTGTTGAGTAGGGAACTGTCCTTAATGTGTAACCCTGAACAACTCATTTAAGCTTGTTGAGCCTCACATTCCTAAGTCACAGGATTTTGAGTATTAATGTAGGTAATGTAAATAATAAGTAAATGTCATCCTTGTCTGTTATTAACGCCTCATATAGCATCCCTATGCCATTAACATTAGAAAGTAACGGTTCATCATGTGTTCATTGAATTCCTGTCTGCAAGCACCTTATCAGGTAGAGCAGAAGTAACAAAGGCAAACTCAAAAAGAAAACCTGTGCCTAAGACATTTATAGCCTAATTTGGGAAATTAGGTAAATAGGCCAAAGACATACTATAAATCGCATAATAAAAGCATTGTGTATGTGTGTGGATAGACATAAATACATGGAGAAATACCTCCAAGAGACCTTTGGTGGTTCAGAAGAAAATGAGATCATTTTCACTGAGGGATGAGGAAAAGGCTTCATGAAGCAAATTATGCCATTTGAGATGTGACTTGAAGGAGAAGCTGAAATGGATTTTGAGTCAGGACATCACAGAAACAGCTATGTGAACAATCCCTTGGTAGTGGAAAATGCAGACTGTACTCTTAAAACAATGATTCTTTTTCTTGTTTCTAAGAATGGGGTTCAGGGGACACGGGGTGTATAGCTAAAAAGGAAGGCTAAGGTCTCATTGATGGGACCTAGAATACTGGGTGAGTTTTTTCTCAATTTGTTGGTAATTGAGTAGAAGCAGGATGATGGGTGGTGTTTTAGGACACTGGAAGGACTGTGAGGGCTCTCCTATCTTTAAAATGACTATATAAGATAAGGGCCACCCCCGTGGCGCAACGGGTTAAGCGCAGCACTATGATTCTATCCAGAGTCACAGCAGCACGAGTTCTACACCTGGCCAGGGAGATTCCCACATGGCGCAGCAGACCTTTCCTGCTTTGCCCACTGCTCCCCTCAGCAGTGTACTTCAGTTGATCTGCCTGTTCTTCTCCCCACTCTGTCTATGGTGAATCCTCTCACCACCACCCCCACACCTCAGGCCTACACCCCAACTTGTATGCATAAATGAATAAATCTTTAAAAAAATAAAATATAATGACTATATAAGATCATTTAAAGTGCTTTATCCCCAAGTCTGTTGTGTGTTGTGAAATACAATTATTTTAATAGTATTTTCTGAAAACACTTATAATTTGGGTTCATTTGCAAAGATGACATGGTTATAAATGCTTGGAAAACAGGTACTGTTCAGTTTGATCTGTCCAGCATTGGCAAGTACATTTATGGATGCTAATTTAATTAGTGATCTTTGGGTTTGATTAATTATAAGAAGTGGTGATGGTGACTCCGCACGTTTGGATACAGTGGCCACTATTCGCTCTTGTTCCTTTGATCTTTGAACACAGCAGATGAGTTGAAGGAGAGGAAGCTCATTACAACCGAGACAGAGAAAACCAGCATCAAGCAGGGCAGATCTGAGGGTTAGAGAACGCCTCTAATTCTTCATGTTGGCATGCAGGGAATTCTATTCTGAGGCTGAGAGATGTCATTGCTGCTGCTCTCCCAAGGGCATTATGTTACAGGTGTGGAGGTGGCAGATGATGACAGAAAGTCATCTCATATCCAGAGCTCCATCTTGTTGGGGCAGAGTGTCTAGATCTTCCCCAGTAGCCCTTTCTCCCTTTCACATGTGTGAGATGCCCACACCTTTCCCCAGTGGTAGAACATACTCCAGTGTCATCATGGAGGAGAAAAGGCACCAGCATGGGTTTCAGACAAGTCTGGATTCTTATCCTGTTTTCTCTCATTTACTATCCATGTAATCTTCGCAAAATTTTCTTATTCATAAGTCAGAGTAGGGCCTCCCTGGTGACACAAGGGGTTAAGTCGCAGCCTATGAAGCTATCCGCAGCCACTACAGCATGAGTAGGAGCCCAGCCAAGGAGATTCCCACATGGCACAGCAGACCTTTTCCGTCTCGCCCGCTGCTCCCCTCAACAATGTATTTCAGTAGATCTGCCTGTTCTGCTCCCCACTCTGTCTCTGGTGAATTCTCTCACCCCCACCCCACACCTCTGGCCTACACGCCAGCTCTTGTATGCATAAATAAATAAATATTTAAAAAAAAAACACAAGTCAGAGTAAAACTACCTTCTCCTTGAAAGACAGTCCTCGTGGAGGTTAAGATCACAGCGTTTGATGTCCGACCTCTTGGGCTTGAAGTCCAAATCTGCCACTTTCCCGTGGGAACTTAAGCCAGGCATACTATGCCTCAGTTTCTTCAACTGTAAAACGGAGATCATATGAGTACTGACCTCATAGGATTACTATAAGAATGAAATGATTTAACAAATGTCAGTGTCAGAGTAGGACCCAGCTACATGTTAGCTACCTTTAGTCCTCCCAAGGCTGTGATGCCTAGTCAAGATAACCTATTTTAAAAACCTAGCAAAACAGGGCCTCCCTGGTGGTGCAGTGGTTGAGCGCTGCACTGTGGAGCTGTTGGCAGCGGCGACACAAGTTCGATGCCCGGCCGGGGAGAATCCCACATGGTGCGGCAGACCTCTCCTGCCTCGCCCACTGCTCCCCTCAGCAGTGTACTTCTGATCTGCCTGTTCTGCTCCCCGCTCTGTCTCTGGTGAACCCTCTCGCCGCCCCACGCCTCTGGCCTGTACCCCAGCTTGTATGTAAAAAAAAAAAAAACCTAGCAAAACAGCTGGGATTGCAGTAGATCGCAATCTGATAAAATAGGACAGGAGACCCCCTAGTTCAATCCACTCACCCATAAAAACTGACGAGTCTGGGGCCTCCCTGGTGGGGCAGGGGTTAAAATCTCAGCACTATGAAGCTATCTGCAGCTACAGCCACTGCAGCATGAGTTTGATCCCTGGCCAATGGAGCTGACCCACATGGCGCAGCAGACCTCTCCTATTTCACCTGCTGCTCTCCTCAGCAGTGTACTTCAGTCAGTCCTCCTGTTTGCTCCTCACTCTGTCTCTGGTGAATTCTCTCACCCCCCTGCATCTCTGGCCTACAACCCAGTTCTTGTATGAATAAAGAAAAATAAATCTTTTTAAAAATTGGGGAGTCTGAATAGCAAGAAAAGGAAAACTCAATCAGAACCGTGTTCTTAGAATCAAGTCAGTGGCCGCTACCTCTGATGACGTCTCCATTTCTTCAAGTGAGCTCACACTGTCTGTTATCTCCTGTGTCAGACACTGTTAATTATATTTAGTGCATTGCTTCTCTTGGTGCTCACCATGGTAGTGCTTTCTTTAAACATAGGTACTATCTAAACCCATTTTATAAGTGAAAAATATGAAATATACTGAGGATCTATGTCAGACTTGAATTAAATTATTAAAATTGAGTCATGAAATTAATTTTCACAATAATCTTACGAGAGTGGCTTGGAAATAAAAAAGTTAGATGAGCAATGCAGAGTCCCACAGTGCCAGTGTCAGGTGTCAAAGCCTGTACCTCTAGTTCCCTGACCTTTATAATAACACAGTTAATGAATCTTTAAAGATTTTTAGTCATAGTGATTCAAACCTAGCCAACTCAAACTATTCTTAAGCCTTTTATCCTCAATTTTTATTTTTCTGATTTGACTGGAAGCTTTGTGTTCCAGTATTTCAGTGTTGCAACGTGGGGTGCAGGAAATTGTTTTGTTTCCTATTAAGCTTGGAAATGTTGTGGAGAGGTGGGTGGCAGCAGAAGGGATTCAAAGATATTTCTGTCCTGATCTGAAGCCGTGTTTCTTATCTGCCACACACACTGAAGCAGTGCTGCAATGCTGCGTGCATGAGGAACCATCCTCAGGTGCAGGTCTAGAAACTACCGTGCAGGCAACGCTGAGTAGGCTTCTGTTCCTAAGACGTGTTTCTTAAAATGGGACCTAGCATGAGATCGGGGGTGCGGCAGACAAACTGAAATCGTGTGAAATACTATACAGTCTGCATTTTTCTAGCAAGAGCATCCTTAGCCTTTAGTCAGAGATGTGCAAGATCCCCTACAAGTTAGGAACTATTCTTTGAAGGGCTGTGGATCTATTTAAACACGTCCTTGTGTCCCTCAGGACCCTGCTGTACTTAGACATTCTCATTCATATTCATTCATTTATATTCTCTCTTCATCTTCCCCTCCCTCCCTCCCTTCCTGCATTCCTCTTTGTCTCTCTTTTTCCATTTATTCCCTCCCCTTTGCATACTGATAAGGGGGTGGTGATGCTGAGTGGAAAGCAAAGGCTTAGAAATCTGAGAACCTGCTAGCTTTTCCTCCCCCCCCTTCCCATTTCTTCTCATTGTCTCTCCCTCTCCTCTCCTGGCCTCATCCCCATCACTCATTATCCCTGTTGCTTTTCTGAGCCAGTTACCTTATCTGAAAACCGTTGACATAGTCCTCCCTTTCAGAGCTGTTGTGAGAGTCAAGTGAATGAGAACGCACTTTGGTGACAATAAATCTCATCATACGTATGAGGAAGACAATGTGAGCAGTTTACCTGGGTCATGTAGCCACCTGGTCATTGGAGATGCTAATACTGCTCGCAGGCTGGTTTTGCCAGTCTAATATATATATATATATATATATATATATATATATATATTTTTTTTTTTTTTTTTTTTTCCCTGTGCTTTGCTAGTCTAATAATATACTCTGGTGTGCGGGGTAAGATCTTGGTACTTTCCTGAGTTTCCCTGTAAAAAATAGCAAAAATAAAAGCTAGCATATGAAATGAACTCCAGACTAATTATTTATAAACTCCCATTCCAATACCCAGCGCAATTTTTCAGAATATTTCAGTAAGCTCTGAATATTGACAAGATTATTATTAAAAGTCTTCCCATTCATTGGTATAATTTGAAAGAATGTTTCCAGGAAGCACTGTTGATACCATCTATTAAATATGCATTGTAGCATATTAATTTTTAAGTTTGTACTACCCCAAATAGACATTATTTGTTAAAGTTTTGAATGGTGATAATATATCCACTATATCCTAGGTTAAGTGCTTTTACATGGGCTGGTAAAATGAGTAAGCCTTTCAAGTATTCAGAAAATACACATAAAATTATATTGCCAAGCCTCAGTTTTCTTGTCTGTAAAATTGAGGGAGTGATACTTAACATGATTACATGGAATTAAGTGTAAGCATGCGTTAAGTACTCAATAAGTGATAACTGCTCTTTTGGCATAAATGCCAATAATGCTTATTGAGCATGCACAGCAAAATAACCTCAGGTGATCTTACCCATTTTTGTTGCATGAGTGATGTAAGCCATTTTACACTTCGCATTCACTCTTTCAGATGGAAGTCAGACATCAAGGGAGTGTCAGTCATTTGCTGTTGTTGGTAAATAACAAGGCTAGGATCTGAATCTCTTCTGTCAAGTCCAGTGCTCTTTTGACTGCATGCAGTAATCCGCTCCTTTGATTTATAGCATGAATGCCAGCATTCCTAAAAGACAGAGAAGAGTGAAGCATACTGATTATTTATCCGTGTGCTTTCATAATGTATAGGATGTTACAACCAGACATGAAAAGGAGAATTTAAAATTTGTGTTTAAAGACAAAACATTCATTGGTTTCTAAGACCATTGGAATAATAGATGGAACTTGATTTTCCCAAGTCATCCTTCCCATCCTTACATACAGGTCCAAAGGCAGATTCTGATGTCAGAGTTATGATCTTAACCTATAGACTTCGGAAAATCACAAAGAATGTCATTCTGATGGAAGATATTTTAAAATATGTGAAATGGAGTTCTATATTCAGTACTATTTAAACTATTTCTGAGAATGCCAGTTTTCACTCAGCAGGCTGACTACTTTTTTAGTCTTATTATGACAGATGTAGTTTGAGAATCACTGTCAGTAAAATCACCATTTTGGGGTAGAACCAGAATCCTAGAGATTTTTTTTTTCCTTTGGCCAGGTGCATTTATAGCTGTAAAAACAGTCTTTTGGTGGACATTTCTCACTGAGAACATGTTTGAGTAAAAGCAAATGTGTGTGCTGTGTGTATAAATACACACATATATACATACATATATATGTGCATATGTATGTTTATATTTGTGTATATTTGAGTATATATGTATATAATAATTTTGCAGTTTTTATGACTTCATTTTTATCTCCCTTTTTCAACCTCTCTAACAACCTTCATCTTCATGAAACATTTTGCTCTATTCTTCTAGTCTTAGTACCAATTTCTCTTAGCACAACCTTCTCTTAGCAGAACTCCCCCAGATGAAATAGTTGCATTCTCCGCTATGATTTCTTCCCCTCTTTAACCATTACAGCATTAAAATAATTTCATGCTGTATTTATTTTCATTCATGTTTCCTTCCCTAGACTTGAGAATCTCAAAATCAGGGAGTTGTAATCTGAGTCAAGTCAATTTTCTGATACCCAACTCTTAGGTTATTTTTGGTAGATAAATTATCCAGGCACCAATTGAAGTGTGTGATGAGGAGACCATAATAAACAAATTCTGCTGAACAGTTACTTAATAACCATACCATTAAAACAGGCTGAATAACTATATGAGCGGTTCTCTAAATTCAGAGAGCTGACAGCTCTTTGTCCTTTGAGGTGTTTTAAGCATTTTGAGCTCTGTATAAAGGTTTAGCATAGGAAGGTGTGATTCTGTGTCTTAGGTTGGCATGCTTCAAGCAAAAATTCTCCTAAGCCAATGATGAACTTTAGTCCCATTGAGAACAATCACTGGGGCATAAATTACAGGTCTCACTGGAATCACACACATCCTGTTCATTCAAAGGTGGGAAATAGCCCCAAACTATTTTAGTCAAGCCACATAGCCTGAAAATTCTAAATTTCACCAATATGAGGTCAGTTTTAGCATTCGTCATCAAGCAATTAAAAGCCGCTTCATTCATCAATAAAAAAGCCATTTTTTATAGTCACAATCCTAATTAAATAGTTGTTAACAATGAGATAACAAAAAGACTTGTAGCAGCCTCTCTGGAGTGGTGCCTTTCTGATAAAATGCTAATGAAATTCCTCCCTTCCTCTCATTCTTCCCTCATTCTCAAATAGTCCTGAAAAATACTTGCTGAGCACTTTCCATGTGTAGCAAACCTTGCAAATAAGACTTAAAGAAATTACTTGACTTGCTCCAAATCAGAAAACCAGGATTGTTGGTCTCCTCATTCTCCAAATCTTTTAAAGTAATAGCAGGAAATAAAAGACTTAGGGAATCATAGGCCAGTTAAGTGCAAATGTAGTCCTCACATCTCTACATATAACCAAAATAATTTGTGACATTTCCTCTCAAAGAGAAGCAGGATTTGTGTTGATAGAACCAGAAGCTGTATGCTGAGTAAATGGTTGTGTTCCGAGTGTGATGATTCATTTTTTTTTAAAGGGTGCTTTCAGTAGTGCCAGCAGAAACTGTACTTTTTTATCGAGATTTTTTTGTCAAGATTTCAGATCTAGCATTTTCTCACACTAGAGTGCACAGAGGCACTTTTCACACTGAGAAGCAGTGTGATGGAGGCTCTCATCAAAGGAGAATGCCATGTTCTCACAAACTCTAAAACTGAGCTGTCTTGGATAGATAGTGCACCTGGGGCCTCATCTTGTAATTGAAAATGAACTCCTGACATTTCCACTTAAAAAACAAACAGTATCTTTGGGTTGGTGACAATGACCTCTTCCTTCACATGTGCCTTTGCAGTGTTGGACTTGCTTAGTTCTAATATGAATGAAGTGACTTAGTCAAAACTACGTGACACTCTATTGGTCCTTCTCAAAGAGACCTTTGTTTCTTCTTTTCTCTGGCTCCTCATCACATGATTATTTGGGGTCCCCTTTTCATTTTTCCTGGGGCTGAGTCTAGAATACAGATACAGGAATGTAGTAGACACTTTATTCAAGCCACACTATCCAGCTCTTTCTGTCATTCTGTTTTTGGAAAAGATTTGTAAACCCAGTGAGAGAGAGTACATGCTTCTTTGTAGCTGGAACTTTTTAGTCATTAAAGAGGCCTTAGAGATCAAGCAGTTTCATCTCTTAATTTTCAAATGAATGTCCAGAGAGGTTAAGTGACTCACCCAAGGCCATGCCACTGATGAGAGATTACATGAAGAGCTACAAGTACGAAGGGCTTGGTATATGTACCAGGCATTGCATTTTACAGCCGTGACTAATGACCCTCACAGTATCACTGGAGATAGGAATGTTGTTATCTCAATTTCCAGACAAAGACACTGAGCCCGCACAGGACTCCACAGCAAGGAAGTGGCTAACCTAGGCAGAATGGCTTTATGTGGGCTTTTAACAAAGAGAGGATATCTATCTTCTGGAAGGTTTAGGAATCTGCAAGGAATGTCTGACCAGAAGTGTTAGTTGGAGGGCTTCCTTGGTGGCACAAGGAATAAGTCTTAGCACTATGAAGCCATCAGCAACCACTGCAGCATGAGTTCAATTCCGTGGCCAGGGAGCTTCCCACCTGACGCAGCAGACCTCTCCTGCCTCACCTGCTGCTCCCCTCAGCAGTGTATTTCAGTCAATCTGCCTGTTCTGCTCCCTACTCTGTCTTTGGTGAAGCCTCTCACCGACCCCCCCAACACCTCTGACTCTTGTACACCCCAGCTCTTGTATGCATCAATAAAATAAATCTAAAAAAAAAAAAGTGTTAGTTGGGAGAAAGAGAGAATTGTATATGATTACTATAGTGATTTTTTCTTGTGACTTTATACTTTGGCCAGAAAGACTTTACTAATGTATTATTTACAACTAACAATCTGTGGCTGTAATTGTAAAGAGGTAGCAAGCAGCATGTAAGGGAAGCGAGCACGGAGGGCTGTTTGTTATGCCTTCTTTTATGTTTCTAACATTAACTATATTCAGACAAAAAGTCAAACATTTGAAATGCATTCTATATAACAAAACTCTACCCAATCTTGATGCACAGATTTAAAATATTTATAGTACAATTTTAACGTTAACTGAATAAAATAGAGCACTGTCTCAAGGTGTAGTCATGATTTTAAGTCTTGGCAACTACTTAGTGCCATGGAAGAATTGTCCAGTGCCATATCTGTATTTAAGAGGAAAGCAAAGACATGTATATATAATATGTATTTCAAAAACTTTTTTTTTTTTTTGAAGCGACCAAAGTTGGACAGCAGAATCTCCTGGTCCAATCCTATTTGCCATTTTCTTGGAAACTGTAGTGACTTGGGAAATATGTTGTCTGCTCTTGTGCTTTACATGATTCTCCCTGTTCTAGGTTTCCATTTATTTAAATACTTCCCTCCTTTTCATTTTGGCAGCTCCAGTCCCACCTCTTTCATAACTCTTTTCTTGCTACTTCTAGGCAATCGTGGTCTATCTTTCCTATAAACTCCTTGAATAATCACCTTTCTCCTTGCCTAATATACTTTCCATGAAAGCGACAAACAGTTGCAGGGGTATAGGATGGGAGGCTGGAGAGAAAGTATGACAAAGAAAATGAACAGTAGCCATAATGTACTGTTTTATGAAACTAGTGAAGGCAGAGGATTTTGTATACACATTTCCTGATGATATGCAATAGAAATAAATAAATAAAAGAAGCAGGACTCACTGGCCTGACAAGCAGGTGATGTAAACTTTTCTCCTCGCTCTGCTGCTTACTACTTCTGAGACCTTAAGAAAATCAGGTTCCTTTCTGGCTTCTGTATGATGAGATATTTGCTTCAGAAGGGTCTGGACTCCCCTTGGGGCAAGACCCTGACACGCGGCTTCCTGGGGCAGCACTTTCTGTGTATCAAACAAGTTCATCGTCGGGACACTACCTCACAGTCAGATAAAGGCTACCACTACCCTTACCTCACTGGCCCAATTCACGGATGAAGACGTGTGAAACAACCTAGATGGCTTCCCCACGTAGAAGTTATTTTTCAGTTCTCTGACTTTTCCTTTCTGAGACTTAGCGTCCTCATCTGGACAGAGCATGGATTTGATTCCATTTACCATCCTAGTTGCTTACCTCTGACGTCACCTGACAATCCCCTATTTTTAAGGTGGGGTGCCAGCACTGACTATTTCAGTTACATTTTGACCCAAAACAAGTAGGGCAGTTTTGCCTACTGTTTTTTCCCTTAATATATTAGCCTTGGGGTCAGTATAAAGTCACATTCTTGTCAATTGGTAAAGGGTGTAGATGAAACTTTTTCCACATAGGCAAAAGCACTGCACAGTAATATACACTGTCCCCCTCTCCTAAATCCACAGCAGATTTTGCTACAAGATTGTGGCATTTTCTCTCCAACAGAGACTGATCCATACTTTTAGTCCTGAAACAGAACTGCATGCAACGTCTTCTGATTGTATTTACTAATTAATAATCAGATAATTTTTTAAATGCTTCCAATTGTATATAGCAAACACAATGTATTATATGATTATGCATTATAGCTAATTACAAATACTTTCACAGTCAAAAGATTATATATTCCTATAGATCAGCAAATGTGTCATATCTTTCCCTCTTACCTCTACATGATGCCTAATATGATACCTGTCAAATAGTAGAGATAATTATTTTACATATTTTCACATGCACACACTTAATTTTTAATTTACTCAAAGTTCTGTAGGATATATAGTTCAAAATAAATCCTATATAATTCAAATAGAAAATATTTAAAACACCTGTCATTTTAGTGCAGAAATCTCTAACATCATCATCTCATGCCTTTCTAACCACCATTTCATTTCCCTGTAACCTTAACTGTACAAGGTGTGTACTTTTAAAACTAAATGGTCGGGCCTCCCTGGTGGCGCAGCGGATAAGCGCTGCACTGTGGAGCTGTCAGCAGCAGCGATGCGAGTTCGACGCCCAGTCAGGGAGAATCCCACATGGTGCGGCAGACCTCTCCTGCCTCGCCCGCTGCTTCCCTCAGCAGTGTATTTCTGACCTGCCTGTTCTGCTCCCCACTCTGTCTCTGGTGAAGCCTCTCGCCACTCCACACCTCTGGCCTGTACCCCAGCTGTATGTATAAATAAATAAAATCTTAAAAAAATAATAAAAATAAAAATAAATGGTCACTATGTAAGCATGTACTTGGGGTATGTTCCTTCTTCATCAAGTATGACATTTTTCAAAAGTTTACTTCAGTACCTTTTGTCTATTTTTCCCAGGATAGATGAATTTAAAAAGCAGATCATCTTTTTGATTTCATAGCTGAAACCGCCAATACATTTTACGCCTGAAACTTGTATGGATGGTAAATTAGAAAACTTTTTTTGTGATGTGGTTCTTATGTACTATTCAGATAGCTGACAGTGTCTCTAAATGAGATGAGTCATGGTTTTCCTGCTACTCAGGATCTCTGAATCATCCTCTGTACATTTTCATTAGTAATCATAGAGTGTTGAAACATTTGACTCAATACATGGAACTATTTTTGAGAAGAGTTTCTTTCTTCAGTGAGTGATAAAAATCGTGGTACTTCAGAGAATGACATTAATGAGTAAAGGAAGTTTCAGTGCTGGTTGGGCAGGCAAATTGCTTACAACTTCAATTAACTTCAAGGGAACAGGGAAAATGAAATTAGGATTTTATTGTTTATGGATGCTTTTCATTGAAATTCAGGATTTCTCAATTAGAGTAAAATATCACACAAGTGCAAATTGGCTTCACCTTTTCAAATGGGTGCAAATGAAATAGTCTACTTGCAATCCCATTAAAGCACAATCATCTGGCATTCAGTAATTTATTCCTTCATTTATTCATTAAAAGACACTTACTGAGTCCCTCCTGGACAGGCTTTGAGTGTAATGGGGTCTACATATTCAAGGATGAAATAAAGGATTCCTGGTCATAATGGGGTCTACATATTCCAGAATGAAATAAAGGATTCCTGATCACATGAACTTCAAAGACTGACGTCAGCAGAAATGATGACTATAATACTGATAGATTTGCAGAACCAGCAGTGGATGTGCAGTGAGGAAGGTAGAGGAAGGAGTCACAATGAAGAAAGAGAATATTTCTGAAAGTAGGTGATGTTCTTAGCTAATCAGGCAAATAAGAGAGAGTTTCCTAAGCAAAAGCATGATGTACAAAGTGATTTAGGCTGGAGAAAATGTCATAGGCTGAAAGAACTCCAACAAGAGTCTAGAATGGAAAGGCATACAGCCCAGAACTATTTAGGCTCAGAATGTAAGACTGTTAAATTGAAAATACAGCAGTACTCAGAGATTGGAATCAAAATTCCCTTCCCCACTTGAGGAGGTATATCTGTGATACACATTCTAACCTCTTAGCTTCATTTTCGCCATCTACAAAATGGGGTATCTAAATCTACCTACTTATACTGTATTTCTTTTTTTTTTTTAAAGATTTATTTATTTATACATACAGCTGGGGTACAGGCCAGAAGCGTGGGGTGGCGAGAGGCTTCACCAGAGACAGAGTGGGGAGCAGAACAGGCAGATCAGAAGTACACTGCTGAGAGGAGCAGCGGGCGAGGCAGGAGAGGTCTGCCGCACCATGTGGGATTCTCCCCGACTGGGCGTCGAACTCGCATCGCTGCTGCCGACAGCTCCACAGTGCAGCGCTTATCCGCTGCGCCACCAGGGAGGCCCTTATACTGTATTTCTATGACTGATTTTAATTTAGTAAATAAAGGAAAAACAGGGCCTCCCTGGTGACGCAGCGGTTAAGGGCTGCGCTGTGGAGCTGTCGGCAGCAGCGTTGCGAGTTCGACGCCCAGCCGGGGAGAATCCCACATGGTGCAGCAGACCTCTCCTGCCTCACTCGCTGCTCCCTGCAGCAGTGTTTCTGATCTGCCTGTTCTGCTCCCCACTCTGTCTCTGGTGAAGCATCTCGCCACTCCACACCTCTGGCCTGTACCCCAGCTGTATGTATAAATAAATAAATCTTTAAAAAAAAAAAAGGAAAAACAATATAGTTTTAGAGTTTTAAGGAATCTCGGGCAATACTCATCCCTTGGGTCTCACCTGCCAAGTATGTTTCAGGGTACTTCTGTTTTCATACCTTAAAATAAAAATGCTGCTGGGAAATAAACTTTTAATCAGATAACTACTAGGATGTTAACTCCGTGACATGCATACTACATGATTTTAAATCATGCTATTAATGACAAAAGGTCGATATTGGTACAACCATGAAAATTCATTTGCATTGAAATTAATTTGGCAAGGGTATTTTGTTACTATTGCTATATTTTGCTACTATAATTAGATCATCTTGACTTGCATTTTCTAAATTGTGTAACAGGTGTGCTCACCTGTGCAACACATGTCTCCCATCTTCTCATTATAAATTGGAAATTAAATGAAATACATGTATCCATATGTTACTCTAGAAATCTGAGGACATGGTATTTCAGTTCTTTCAGAAGGCAAGACTAAAATTTATGTGAAATTGAACCGTACTATTCTTGGTAGGTGGAAATCAGATTTTCCAGTTTATGGTATTAAGGATTAAATGTGCTCGGTTTTCTTGCAAGATGCTCTCTCCTTCTAAATTTAGTCATCTAATTAAGATTTCCATTCATGGGGAATGACTTTAAGAGCACATAAGACAGGCTTTTACACAAATGAGCTTTGATTGGATTAATTGGATTTGCATATAATTTTATGATGTGAATGTGCTAGTTTCTTGGCTCCATTCAGAGGGAGAATTAAGGAATGCGAATGAGGAAGCACATTATAGGTGGCAAAGGAAGCATGTAAAAGCAGTCCGGTAATGGCAAAGGAGCTAAAGCAGGCAAAGCTTTGGCAACACAAAGTGGCTAAGGCTAGAAAAGCTAGGTATGGGAAAAAAAGAGATGGGAAATACAATCAGACCACACAATTTTGGCACTTTGCTTTTCCAAAAGGAATGCAATCTAGAGCAGCTCTGACTCCTGATGATGGACCTGGTGCTACATTTAGGATGGAGAAGGCAGAGGCAGGGACTGGCTTGTGGGTAGGTAGGTTTTTGGCACTGTTATCCTAGAGGATCACGTGGTCATCAGAGGCCATCACTGGTCATCAGCCATGGTCACTGATGAAGTAGCAGCCTGGAACCAGGCACTAGAAGCAGGACAGAGTAAGGCAGTGTGGAGGCAGGAAAAAGGTGGTGAACAGGCATTACCCCTGAGCAGCACAAGGCAGGATGGTCAGAATCTGAAAGTTCAGAGGGGACAAAGGCTAGAAGAGGGCGGCAAGATGAGGCTGCAGGCACACAGTCCAGGCACTGGGGATTGGCCGCACAACATCAGGACCAGCAGCAGCTGAGAGCAGGAACCCTTCCCAGCAGGCATCATCCAGGGGCTCAGAAATTAATTCTGAGCAGTGTCTCAATAACAGATGCGAGATAATAGAATTAAGAAAGTCTTGATATGAGACCGAACTTCTGACCTTACAGCTGCTGGTGCAGAAGTGATCTGCAGACCATTCATCCTGGTATTCATGTATTAAATTACAGTGTGGCATTTCAACCACAGAACAACATAACCCCTTGGATTTATATAGAACTCTGTCACCTACAGGCAGGCTTACCGCATAATCATGTGACGTGGGTATTGTCATTTAGAGGTAATAAAGCACCAGTCCCTGGTGTTTTAAACCTTTGTTTTGATTTTTTTTTTTTTACAACTGGTGTAGAAATATATAAGAAGGGCTCTTCTGACCTCCAGAATTTTACAGTCTAGTCAGTAATGCAGACTCATGAAGAAATAACCCTAAGACTTCATAAACTCATCCCTTGAAAAGTGCCTGGACTTGAGAGACTCTTAGTCATGGAGTGTTGGATTAACATTTATCTAGTGAAATGCTGTGGTCACCCAGTGAAGAAAGTAACTGGCCTCAACTCAAACATAGAGAAGGGTTCCCTGAAGATATGGTATTTTAGCTTCTGAGGACAGAATGAAAGGGACCAAAGTGGTTGGATTTGGTTGAAAGAGAAAGAGAACTAATATTTACTGAAATAAAGACACACTGAAATTGAGACACATCTGAGTTCAGATCCTCGATCTGCAGTGAATTAGTGTAATATTGGGTCATGCTTGACCTCATTGATGCTGTTCTTGTATAATAGATAATCATTTTGTAGAAGCTACTGTTTGGAACATGTTAACTTTGAAATGGGGGCTAATTCAATTTTCACAACAATTTTGTCATTTGGTATCATCATTCTTTGCAAAAGAAGGAACAGACTCAAAAAATTAACTTTCATAAAGTTAAGTAATTTTAACCAGAAAGTTTCTCTGACTCTAAAAATCAATTCTTTTACTACCAGCTCTCAGTAACATGCAAGGAATGTGTTGTCCATGGGAGCTCTGAAAAGGAGTGTATTTCTTCCACGTAGTCCATTTGATTGTTTTAGAGTGATTGTAGGAAGAGAGAAGGACAAGTGAAGAAAGCAACAGTTTGTGTGCAGTAAGCAAGTTTAAATGCAACCATGAACCATCATTGATAGAGAAAAGGAAATTTAGAGGAATGGATAAAAATTCCATATGGACTTCAAAAACTTGATACGCCAGTTGAAAATGTCACATTTATGACGGAAGCTGAGATGGGTCTAAAGACATAAACGTATTCAGATAGTGAACTGAGGTAATATTGAGTTGAAGTAGACAACTGGAAGAATTTATATCTTGTTGATGTTTTGAAGTAGGAGAAAACAGCTAAACCAATAAGAACACAAAACAGAATGGAAATGAAAGAAAGATTGGATATTAACCTCTTCCCAGAGCATTCTCTTGGGACTATTTGTATTTTACTATTTTTTTCATATCTCCTTTTGTCAATTCTGCTTCATACAAATTATTTTCAATTGATGTAGGGTCCCAGATAAGTGGATATGATAAAAATGTAAATGTGAGGGCTTGTAGATTCTCATATGCCCTTGAAGAGGAGGCTCTCCTCTGAGCAGTGTCTCAATAACAGATGTGAGGTAACAGAATTAAGAAAGCCTTGATCTGTATGTCATAAGAATATTTTTCAGGGCCTCCCTGGTGGTACAACGGGTTAAATCTCAGCCTATGAAGCTATCCACAGCCACTGCAGCACGAGTTTGATCCCCGGCCAGGGAGCTTCCCACATGGCATAGCAGACCTCTCCTACCTCGCCTGCTGCTTCCCTCAGCAGTGTGTTTCAGTAGATCCACCTGTTCTGCTCCCCACTGTGTCTCTGGTGAATCCTCTCACCAACCCGCACCTCTGGCTTACACCCCATTTCTTGTATTCATAAATAAATAAATCTTAAAAAAAAAGAATATTTTTCAACATCTGAAAATATTGGCAAAGGCATGAGTTTTAAGCCACACAGATTATCTCTACGTGAGTGTGTATAGAGGGGTGACATCACACTGCCACCAAATCACGGCTCTGGGGTCAGGTACATGATTGTCCCAGGCAGATCCTACACTTGTCACTGCTAACACCATTTATTCTGACGGCAGCTGCCTAGTTTGTTAACCAGCTCAGCCAAGTCTCATTTTATTTTTCTTCTATCACCTGCCCATACCCCTCTATCTCTTACTTCATTTCTTTTTTCAGTTAACATTCACTGACTGTCTTCTCTGTGCCAGGAACTGGGCAAGGTTCTAGTGATACAAAAATAAATCAATCAGGAAGTCTTAGTTGAGACTGCCATTGTAGATGTTCGTGGAAATAGAACAGACTTCTTCTGCCTTTCTGCTCTTGCTTTTGACAGGCAAAAGTTTGGAGGTGTCAAAAATTTCATGACTTCTGTCTAAAGTTACATTATAATGCTCTTTTTCACAGCTATAATACCAGAGGTAAATTAGATTGAAATTTGCATAGGCACTTTGAAATAGTTTTCTTGCTATTATACCGTCTCATTATCATTTGCTATCTTTGGTTACTGGTTTCTAAGACCAATTTGCAGGTACTTTCCAAAAGATTCGTCTATTATAGTATGTGTGTATATGGTATATAATAATGTAAATGTTCTGTAAGAGCTTCTTCTAGATAAAAGGACAAATTCCCTCCCAGAGGATAAGCTGACCCTCCCATGCAAATATCAGAGAGCATTTGGCTGCTTGCAGGGAAACTAAAAGATTAAAACCATACTAGGAAGAATGTGTTCACAAGTAATGTTAAGATGTAGAACTAGGGAGGAGCTGGTTCACTTAGAAGAGTTTATTGAACTTGCTGCACTGAAATTACTTGTATCTATAAAAAGATTACTTAAGACTCTTAGTTGGATTGGCAAAAAATCATAGTTAAGAAAAACCAAGTTAGAACTTCTAGATATGTTCTTAGAAACAGTGATAACCTTACTTTCTGAAGGGGGGGGGGAATCATGGTACAAATTTGCAATGTTGATTCTCTCTAATCTATTTATTTTAGTTAGAATAGGTAGGAATGATGGACGGTCAGTGCATTGTTGCAGGTTAGACCTCAGATGTGATTGACATGTCAGAGCTGGATATAATTCAGGAACACGAAAATGTCAGGACAGTTGAGTAAAATGCCTGTCCAGCACTGTAGAGTTTCATGTATATTTATTTAATCCATCCACAAATGTATGCTCAGTTGTCTGGTAGGGTCCATCATAGAGTGTTTTATTTTTTAAAGACTAAGACACTGGGGCCTCCCTGGTGGCGCAAGGGGTTAAGCATAGCACTATGAAGCTATCCAGAGCCACTGCAGCATGAGTTCGATACCCGGCCAGGGAGCTTCCCACATGGCACAGCGGACCTCACCTGCCTCACCCGCTGCTCCCCTGAGCAGTGTACTTCAGTTGATGTGCCTGTTCTGCTCCCCACTCTGTCTCTGGTGAATCCTCTCATCACTCCACACCACTGGCCTATATCCCAGCTTGTATGCATAAATAAATAAATCTTTTTTAAAAAAAGACTAAGACACTAATAAAAAAAGGTGAAGTTTTTTGAAAGCTCTTCTCACATTTAATTTTATACTTCTACCTTTGAAGATCAATCAGATATGCAGGCTAAATAAACACATAAAAAAATCTATATCCATAGCACCACACAGCTCTTTCTTTGCTCTGGCTTCTCTGAAAACCCAGGACCTATTGTGCCATCTGCAATTATGATGGGCCAGGGGATGTAAAAATCAAATCAAGCCCCACGATCCCCAATACGAACATATCATACAAACCTTATTTTAAGTTTTCTAGTAGCCACATTAAAAAATTAACACTTTGTGTGCCGGTGCCCTTTAAATTTACCAGCCCTTGGGGCCAGCCATTTTGTGCCACCACATGAATGGTATAAGCATTCAATAAAACACACACAACTCCTGAACTACTGGATATTAAAAAAACTGCAATATCGCTCATAAAACACCTTACACTTTCACGAAAACAATGTGTAAAGCTTCTAGACCGAGTACGATCAAAGAAATAGCTCCTAATAGTTCCAAATAAATCCACCGCGGCGTGAAAAACCGGAGACCTTATGAACACGTATTAATACGTGAGCGGCCACCTGATACTGGTGACAAAAACATGTACTACTATGTGAGTGGACCACAAAGTGTTAAAAAGAAACAGATAAAATTAATTTTACTGATATGTTGTTCAACCCTGGACAGCCAAATATTATTTAAATACATACTAAATATAAAAAAAAATCATGAATAAGTTACTTTTTATTATTTTGGGGGGGTACCACGCCTTTTGAATGCTCAACAGTCAGTGCTCAAGGCAAGTGGCAATTGTATTGGACAGGACAGATCTAGACTTTTTTTTTCTGTTGTTTAAAGGAAACTCAATGGTTTCCTACCCTATTTTCCTATGACTTGGGAATGCTCTTGAATTGACATGCACCATTTGATCTGTGCTTCAGAAGATACACCTAAATAGATTTTCAAGTTTTCTCAAATTAACACACACTTGGAAAATATTTTTTAATTAAAATACTTTTTCATCAAGAGTATGAAACAGAAAAGGATGTAAAACTATTTGAGTACTTCGGAAACTTTAACAGGGATTAGCACATATTATCTTTTCCCCTGTCTTGCTGTGGGAGGAAATGATTCATTGCTGTGTGTGGATTCACCCCTAATCACCTCTTCCTTTTTGCCAGCTGTTTGCATATGTTAAAGCAGTGGTGGAGAAAGGTTATTCATGGCATCCTTCAGGCATCCTGGTCTTTTTTGTTTTTTCAGGATAGAATTATATCTTATCTCCAGCACCCATGGAGCTGGTGTATTTTCTGGAACTACAAGTTATTACCCTGGCTCTGTCATAATCTGCTCATTCATTTGTTAATTCAATTCTTAGTGAATATATATTAAATGCCCGACTTACTAGACAGAGATGTTAAGTGATGAAAAGGGAGCAGTCACATAACTAACAATGTAGTGGGAAAATTATGTGAGAAATGATTAACAAAATATGGCATCCCCCATCACCAAGAGGGTACAGATCTTATTCTTTGTTGGTGTGGTGGAACTTGGGCCCAGGTTTCCTGGAAATGGAGAAATGGGCTCTCTTCCTTTACTTTATTGAAGATGCTAATGACGTTAATAGCCCTGGGTTCCACCAATACTCTTACAAAACACATACACTTATGTCTTGTTCCACAATACTCTTACAAAACACTTATGTCTCTATTTGTGTTCCAGTATCAAAGGCATCAGCTAAGGGTGGGTAGATACTGGGAGAAGTTAATACTTTCTCAAATTACACTGGGCTCTATTTGCATTTTTATTTCAAGTACTATCACCAGAATACCATTGCTGACAAACTTTATTCAAACTGCAAATATTGGCAATAAATATGCTGCTACAACCTTAAAAGACTTCTGTGTATATGGGTCAGTGCTTCTCATTGCTTTCTGTACATGTCCAAGTACATGCATCACATGATTTCATTGCTCTTAAAGGAGAAGACAATGCAAACTCTGTTTTCTCTGATGCCAATTTACAAGTCTTCTCACTTGCTTGGACACTCTTTGTAAAGGTGAAATTGAATACAAAAACCTATTACCAATGAAATTGGTGTATATATAACCCAATGGAATGGATTAAATTAGGAAGAACTGGGACATGGAAATGATTGAGGAATGGACACAGAAGGCTAGGCTTCCCCAGAGGTCCTCTGTGCATTGGGATCTGCTAAGAACATAGCAGGAAAGTTCAGAAGACAGGTGTTCTAGAAAAGTCTGCAGCAAGGAGGTTCCATGGGGAGTAGTGGCGTGTACTGATATTGGGAGAACGTAGCACCAGGAATCTAGGACCTGGTATACTTAGGAAAATTTGTTGCTAAAAAAGAGTGCATATGCCTTCGCTGCCATATAGGGTTATGCAGAGCACCACTGCCTGGGAGTCAGACAGGAATTGACTGTCATCCTTAGAGGGACCAGGGAGCTAAACAGGTGACTGGAGTGACACTCAGAAACAGGTAGGCATCAGCTAGTTGAAATCAAGTACAAAGTAGAAATTATATTTCAGGAATGATGCATAAATATTTTTATCAAATATAGGCCAGAATGTTCAACCTGAATTAGCAGCAAAGGAGACTTGGTACTGAATCCCAGAGCTTGAACTACGGCTGTGTCAGTCTCTCCTGTCTAAGGTCAGGGTTTTCAGAGATCAAAGGAAGCTTAGCTTAAGTGCTGGGAACATGGGGAAGAGAAGTGTATTGAAGTGACCTGGCTTTGTGAAGAGGAGGGGGCATGGTTGGTGCAGAGCTAGGAAGGATTGAAGATGAAACACTTGTAATCACTTTAGAGTCCCACCTTCCACTCACCAAAGTGATTCCATTATTTAAGTCAAACCCACTGTCTGGTTGTCTGAGGTTAGACTGTTTGGGGACAAGGTTTTCTGAAAGGCAAAGACAATGTGAAAAAGTTTTCTTTCATCACTCTCCAGCCCTTTCTTGGCGGTCACCATCAACAACTTTCCTGTTTAGATACTAACTTCCTCTACTTCTTTGCAACACTACATATGGCTGATCAGGGAAATCCTCCCACTGGATAGTCTCCCCTCTTCTGGCTTCCATAACATGATCATTCATTTTCTTCCATCTCGCTGACAGTCCTGCCTCGTGTCCTTTGTTTTCTCTTTCTATTCCCTGTCCCCAAATTGCAGGTCATTTGGAAATGCACCTGGTAAGCCTTTCTTTCCCATGCTCTCTCCTTCTCCTTTTTGGGATGTGTCCTCTGCTTCGCACTCCTCTCAGCCTGGCTCGTATCCAGAAAAGATTACTGCAGCAGTTACTTACCAGGCTTTCAACCATCCCACTAGTCTCCCCTGCTTCCAGATTGATTTTCCTGAAGCAGAAGTCTGATCACACCACACCCCCGCCTGGAAATGCCATAGCCTCCCACTGTGACCCAAATGAAATATTGACTTTTCACCTGGATCACAAAGCATTAACATCATGGTCCCGCGATCATCTCCCCTGAGGCCCCCAAATCCAGTCTATGTTCCAGTCAGTTTGAACCACTTACTGTTTCTCAAGAACATCCTATCTTGTCCCTCCTCTCAGATTTTGTATGTTCCTTTTTGTGCCCTACGAATGTGGTAACCAAATGTCCTGGTTTGCCTGGGTCAATCCTGGTTGGTTCCTGTTGTTTCGCTGTCAGTATCACTGAGCACCCATTTCACACTCCAAAATGTAGTAGGTCGGATGATAAATTATTTGGTCGCCCTACCTGTAAAACTCTATTTCTTGTTACTTCTTTCAGTCTTTTTCCCAGTCTGCACTCATTTAACTTTGCCTGTGATAAACCTAGCCTTCTCCTCTTTAAGCCACATGTCTTTTAAAAAAAATCAGCTTCCATGAGATTTTTTCCTCACTCCCCACCTTACCTTTGACCAATTTAATAATTTCCCTTCTTACTTTCAGCCCCTTCATTTACCAACATGACACTAGAGTAGAATTTACTTATAGCTACATATAGTAATTTGTGTATTTTTAATTTTATACTCCACAGTACCTCACAAATTCAAGACGTTATTTTTTGTATCAACTAGATTGCATTCATCTTTAAACAGAAAGCTCTGACTTAACCATTTGAATAATAAGGAAAATTTACTATGTCACATAACAGTGTCAAGTTAGAGTGGCTCAGAAGTAACTAATTCATCTCTGGAGCCACAGCTCAAAGATCAGATTTCTCGTCTCCTACTCTGCTCATAATATATCTCTGCTTTGCTCTTGGCTGGTTCCTCTTGTGACCACACACTAGCCACCCTGGGTCAAGAAATTACATGCAAACACAAAGAGGAGGTCTAGCACAGGAGTATTTCTTTCTGTGAGTCTCTTTGTAAAAGCAAGAACCCCCATTTTGAAGCACCCATCCTTGACAGAAGTCTTTTCCTCCTTTCTTAGAACTTCATCACAGGGGGGCCTTCCTGGTGGCCTAGGGGTTAAGTCTCAGCACTATCACTAGGCCTGAGTTCGATCCCAGGCCAGGGAGCTGACCCACATGACACAGCAGACCTCTCCTGCCTCGCCCGCTGCTCCCCTGAGCAGTGTATTTCAGTCAATTTGCCTGTTCTTCTCCCCACTCTGTCTCTGGTGAATCCTCTCACCAGCCTCCTGGCCTATACCCAGTTTTTCTATGTAAAAATTAAAAAAAAAAAAAAAAAGAATATCACATGCTCAGGCCTAAACAGGTCATAGATAAAACCATCAAGACTTGACAAATGATTCATCCAACTCCTGAATTTCGTTAAGAGAAAATTAATAACTGAGTAATACTTTATGAGGAAAAGGGATGGTTAACTTCAATTAGGTGAATAGCAGTGTTTTCTACATATAAATGTGGATTCAAACCACATTTATTAAACGGAATTTTTTTGTTTTATTTTAGGATATGGTGAATTTCATTCAGTTGAATATTTTAATGCTGTCTTGAATTATAAATACTGATATTAAGTAAACCTTTAACATGATTAGTACTGCACATAAAAGGTTGATTTCAATACTATTTTCCTTAAGTTCATATGGAGAAATTATAATTAAGATTTTGAAAGACAACTTGATTGAGATTTTAATAGCCATCTAAAACTGCTGGCCAGCAAACTATGCTCAGAATTGCTCATTAAGTAGAACTGTTTCCTGTTGCTTTTTGAGGAAATGTTTTTTAAAGCATTTGAGTCCTGTATTCACTGGATTTCTATGTTCACTGAGTTATGCATTCATAAAACTCAAATACTGGTCAGATTTCAACTGTATGTTACAAATTTACCTTTGGTAATGAATTGACAAATTCTCAACCTGTCTGCCAACTATGAAATGTAATAAGTATTTGTACAAAAAATTGTGATCTTGAAATATCCTATAGCATGAAGGGGAGCTTGGGAAGAGAGCAATTGCTAAGTGAGGGTCTGCTTCTGTCGCCCATGAGACACAATAGAAAAATTTTCATGTTAATTCTGTAGGCTTCTGTTGTAGTATTCCACTTCTTCAATAAAAATGTTATTTTTCTTTTGAGAAATAATATGAATCTCTAACTTTTCTTCAAAGTTTTGTTTTTCTAAATGAATTTCCTGTTGGTATTCCCTGAACCTCCCACAAAATTGCTCCATCACCAATACTTCAACAGGAAGTATTTTGTTGAACATTTTAAAATCAGGCTGATTCTAAAAATAAGATGCAGTAGACTGGGGTGACTATGGAAGTAAATATTCCGCACCCCTCTGTACTCTGGCCTATATACGGAAGACTACGTCATCCACTCTTATTTTGAATAAATATAACTGTTCCTTAAAGCATCAGATCTATAAACGTCACTTATCTAGCTCTCGAAATAAAAGAACAGATTCCCATAATTGTGCACTGTGCAAAAAAGCTAAGCAGGGGAAATTATATTCATAAGTGCATAAGTTCAAATGAAAAACTTCAACTGCTAAACTTTTCTTCCTAAAATAAAGCAAAATGATGAAATATTACGATGTCAGGTTTGACACTGAATGATAAAATAAATTAATGTGTATTTTATAAAGTGCTATAACTCAATTCTTGCAAAAAATTTTGATAAATATTATATTAAAACTAGAGTCAGATCCTGGGTTTGAATGTTAGGCAGATCTACCATTTACTTTTGGAAATACTACTTAACCTTATGTGCCTTAGTTTCTTTATCTGTAAAAAAGGGTAATAATACTTATGATTGTGGTTCTGACTAACAAATCAAATTGATATATGTAAGTTATTTAGAGTAATATTTGGAGAGTGCTACATGTCACTTTTTAAAATGACAAATACATTTAATGATATATATGATAAATATGTATGTATTGTGAACCTTAAGGCATTTGGGATAAAAGGCATTTTAAAAATGGTATGTCCCTATATAATGGAAACCATAAATTGGCTTAATAAATTCAACTGACTCAGAACTGTTAAGGTTTTACATTTAAATTATAATTATACCTTTTCCTGATACACTATGAGCAGAAAGCTGGAAAGCTGCTCTACCACCAAATACAAATGAGACCAGACTGCAAAATGAATTCATGCTCCAAGAATCATCTCATTCATTTATTTTGGAATTTCAATCCTGCTTTTCTTTCAACATTCTCATCAAACATTTTTAATGGCTTCATAAAGTGTAAGGATTTCCTTTGTCATAAACTTTACACTTACTCTTTCTATGAAAGTCTTTTTTAAAAATAAAGTCCTTCAAATGTCTGGTCATTTTTCCTATAAAAATGAATGGCTTAAAGACATTTTTTCTGGCAGTCTGTTTATAGATGAGAGAAATGAAAGCCTAGAAAACCGGAAGAAGATGGCCTCAAGGGAAAGATCTGTATGATGAATTTGAAATTGTAAAGAATACTATTTCTGCTTTCCAGGGCAGCCTATCACCTCAAGAGCCTACTTTCATGAAAAGGAGAGTGTTGCCCAGAGTCTCAAGGGTCAGCCTACTGAATGCATAGTCCCCTTACGTGGTCAGACACTTGAAGGTGACTAGTAATAACTCAGTCCTGTTGCACAGCAGAACCCTACATTATGGTACAGAAGAAATCAAAACCATTCAGTGGCATGGATTTTCTGAACTAGCAAAACAAAAACTAGAAACAATAGAGGTAGAATTACTCTCCGCTCAAAACAGTAAGGCTGCCTCTACACTGCCTCTGGTCCTTTGAAAGTTCTCCCCAGACTCAGTTCCCAGCAGACAGCCAAGGAAGTGGGTCGGGGCAGAGCATGGCTCCTTGGTGTTATTCTGGGCCATAGATCTGAACGGTCAGGCAAATCCCAGTATCCTTCTCTAGCCCCTTTCGCTGTGCTTCCATCTCAGAAGGCTACATAAATGCCTTTTTATTTCCTGCCTGTGTCACCTTTCAGCGTAATATTTTTCTCTCTCATTATGTGAATCAGTACTCTTTGGTCTTAAACTTTGTTGTCATCACTTCTTAATAAGCAGGGAAGTAGTAAATGAGTTGATCTTTACTTTATAGAATTAACCTTTTTCAGTGATACATTTTCTTTCTGAAGAACTCCAAGTCTTTTAACTAGTTACCTTATAATGCCTAGCTAAACCTTCCTAAATGTGAATTTCTCTACTCTAGAAAGACTTGCTTTCACTTACTCTCGCTACTCTTTCTGGGATACAGTCTCTACCAGATATTTAGGACTGTTCTTAGAATATAAATTATAAGATTAAATAAATTTGGAAAAGACTGGGCAGTAAAGTTAACAGTTTTCTTTAGCTGACTGTCATGCTTTTGGTTCATGCAGGAACGCTAACTGGGAGGAAATTATACTCATAAATGCAGAGTTTCAGACAAAAAAGCTTTAACTGCCCAGACTTCTCTCCCTAAAATAAAGCAAAATAATTAAACATTATTATGTCAAATTGAACTTCAGAACTACACTGCATTGAGTTGAGTCCTGGTTTTATGACTTACTAGGTGAATGACCTTAGGTAAATTATATAATCTCTCTACACCCAAGTGTCCTTACTACAAAAAGAAGATAATAATACCACCGTGGGCAGCTAGAAATTATGACTCCTGATGTGCTCTTATGTTTTGTGAATCTCCAGGGGGAATCAGAATCTGTATTTTTTAAGCTGTTTTTTTTTTTAACCAGAAATCCCCCCTCTCCCTTTAATACCACTTAACATCCTGTTGAACAGAGAAGCACCGACATAAGGACTTCTAATTATTGCCTATGCTTCAAAAGCTCCTTTCTAAAAGCTTCATCATCTCAAAGTCCCAAAGATTATTGAAATTTTATTATGTTATTTTTGTGTTGTTGATGAGGAGCAGGAGAAATTCATTCAACTGTGTATTTTAGAAGAGCTGGAAAGCCTGCTAATATTACTTGTATAGTAGTTTTTATTAAGTATGAGTAGGTTCTTTTGAGGGATGACAGTTACAGTAATAAAATTAGCAACCTACAGATCTGTGAACATGGAAAATTTGACCTTGTGTATTAAAATCTAAAAATCTGTAAGTATGCAAAATGAGTTTGTATAGTACTTTCACAATTCATTTTTCTTACAGTTTATGTTCACTACATTTATATAGTTGGGGTCAAGTACGAAGATCAGGTAAAATTTAATTAGCAGCATTTATTTTAACTAGAAATAATTTTTAATGGTTTTCACAAGCTTCTCATTAAAAATCAAAATGCACATAGTTTAGAACTCTATGCCTTGTTAAGCAGACCAGTCTCTTTCTGTACATTCATTCAGCCCCTGCCCCCCCACATATATGATTCAGAACTGTGAATCATGTCTGAACTTTTACATAGTCCCAATATGTCAAACTACTTAATTCTCACTGTCCAAAGCCCCTGGGTCCCCTTAATGCAAGCACTGACCTACCACAGATCTGACCTGGACAGAACCGTCAAGGTCATCTAATAATAGCTAAGATGTGCATAGTGTTTTCTCTGTGCTTGCTCCTGTTCTAAGAATTTTGTAACAGTTAGCTCATTCAGTCCTTACAACAGCCTATGATGGCATTTCCATTGTCTACTTGTCATTGATGAAGACACTGAGGCAAAAAGAAGTTACTGTGACTTACCTGAGGTCATTCAGTTAATAAGAGGCAAAGAGGAGATTCAACCCTGTGCAGCCAGGTTGTAGAATTCACACTCACTGTGCTGCTCTGCGGAGACAAGGATGCCCTCCCAGTGCTTGGGACAAACACTGCGGACAATACTTCTCCATCCCATGCTCTCTGGTCCTCTAGCCCTGAAAGGTTAATATTGACCTCACTGCTTAAACAGGGTTGAAGAAGACTGGATCCCTTTTCGCCAGAGTGTTTCCAAAAGAAACGCCAGGATTGGTCACTTGCATGCCCTGTTGTCAGTCACCTTTCACTCCTGACCTCATCCTTTATTTATTCTCTAGAATCCTTTGTATTTGTCTGTCTTGCAGGTAAGTTGATGACCTCCTGCATTTCAGGCAGCAAGAATGCAGGGAACTGAGCGCCACTGGAGGAGAGTGGCTTGCAGGGGTGCTGAGCTTTGAGTAGCTTGTCAGGATGCTTTACTTCTCCAAATCGCACTTAAAACATTAGAAAGGGAGAACTTTGAAATTCTTTTTATTTTAGGTGTCACTGAATCTCTCTTTCTATGACTCCACCCTTCACTACAATGGTTCAGATAGCCTCTCGCACACTTCAAGTGCATAATAACTTCTTGTTCAATTGAGTATCTAAAAATCCCTTTAAAAATATCCCTGACAAACTGAAAACATGGAAGAATCAGGAATTTTAGACTCCTGTAGAAGGTCTGAAGGGCTTATTAAAACGCAGATGGCTGGGCCCCAGACCCAGAGCTTGAGTCAGCAGATTCAGGTGAGACCTGAGAATTTGCATTTCTGTCTATTTCCCAGGAACTGCTGGTCCGTGGGCCACGTGTGAGAACCACTGTCCATAGAACACTTTCAAAATAGACAATGGCTTTCCCTGATTCCCCAGTTAACAATGATTTCATAGGCATGTCCTACCCAGCGTTTGGGGTAACAGCTTCCTGTATTACTTGCCAACTTTTAACAGAGGTTTCTTAAAGATTGCACACCTCAAGTTAAGGAACAAATCAAATTCTTGGCCTCTTGATCCAGTGCTTCACTAAAACAGTTCTCTCGCGGGGTACTGGGCCTCCTGGTTGCCACATACCCATAATCTTAACCACCACCAGTAACATATAAATAAAGGTCAGCAGCAAGTGTTCAGGAGACAGACTTCCTTGGGTTCAGATGCTGGTTCGACTCTAGGTAGTTTACTTTATATTCCATTTCCTCCATCTGTAACTGGATTTTTAAAAAAGATTTATTTATGCAAACAAGCTGGGGTGTAGGCCAGAGGTGTGGGGTGGTAAGAGGATTTGCCAGAGACAGAGTAGGGAGCAGAACAGGCAGATGTACTGAAGTACACTGCTGAGGGGAGCAGCAGGCGAGGCAGGAGAGGTCTGCTGCGCCATGTGGGAATCTCCCTGGCCAGGTATCGAACTCGTGCTGCAGTTTGCTCTGGATAGCTTCATTGTGCTGCACTGAACCCGTTGCACCACCAGGGAGGCCCCTGTAATTGGATTTTAATAGCAATGCCTATCTCATAGAGTTGTTTCAAACATGGTAAATAATTGCAAAGCACTAAGAACAGTGACTAAAACCTAGTAAACACCATTTAAGTTAGCTCTAAAGGAAAAAAAAAATTTCCTGTGCTTTATTGAGTTATAATTGACATATAACATGTGTTAATTTAAGGTAGAAAACGTGTTGATCTGATACATTTATATACTGCAAAATGATAACCACCATAGCCTCACCTAACATCTCCATTCTATCATGTAATTATCATTTTTGTTTTGTGGTGAGAACATTTAAATTTGCAACTGTCTTGCAAGGGTGCTGAAGTCTATTATAAACAAAGAAGAAATCTTAGGGTCTCCTTCGTGACACAAAGTTAATGAGATAGTATCCAGTGTACTTTTTTACCTCTCAGTATTGGTAGAACTTTACTTGATTAGCAAGGAATCGATGATGGGAAATGAACTCTTTATATGTGTCTGTGTAATAACCAAGAATGTACGATGTGTTTGATAGGAACCTAAATAAAAACCTAATGCCCTCCCACATTTAAAAATTTAAGTGTCCCATGACTATACATTTTTGAATTAAAGTTCAGCTATCATTAGACATATTTTCTGAAGTGTGGGACACACTTCTCAGTGATTGCATGACCTCTATTTCTGCATTACATGTGAAATGGTTTCCTTGTACCAATTTCAAACCAATGATGCATGAATATCTGGCAGTCACTACCAGTTGAAGTGGAGAGAAATTTCTAATTGGATTTTTATAAACGAAAACGTCAAGCTATTTGGAGTTTGACATTTGATGAAAGTCTACCGTGATTTTATCTTTCTGGAAAAACTGACTTTGGTATGTTGTCATTAAGGAATATAGATAGCAGGGAGTCAGCCTCTGGGAACTGAGGTATGAGAGCAACATATATGCTCATAAAAGAGATATGTATTTGAGTTTATACTTGGGGATTTATGATTCCCAATTTTGAGCTTGTTATTCATTGGCAAGATGGGGCTTCTTACTCTGCCACATAGGGTAAAGGATAATAAATAGGACTGGGCGTCAGATCTATCCTCAAAGATGAGACGAAGTTTATCAATAGATGGCAATTAGGACAGGGGAGTGTGTACGTTAGGCTTAAAGCCCGGCAGGGTGTAAGTGTCCACACTGTGTGCAGTAAAGCATAACGGAGTGACTCGAAGAGGATGGGGTTTAACAGGGAACTCTATTCTACTCTAGTGTGGGGGGTCTGCAGCATACTGGGCTTCCATTTATCAGGCTACATGGGATTCAACTCTTTCCTCTAAGAAGGTAGACTCTCAGGTTGTAGTGAGGAGAGGACTGTGGCTCCAGAAGAACAGTTGCTCAGACACAGCTCTGGCTGTGTAGGTGAAGCTGAGGGTCTTTCCTTGTCAGCTCCTCAGCCCTTGGTGTGAATCTTGTCACCTTTCAGATAAGATTGACATGGACTGTGAATAGACACTAACCTTTCATGGAGATTGCTTGAGGGCTTCCTGTAGAACTGGGGAACAGGCAGGTGCTTTGCTTCTGGAAGAGGAGAAGTGGGAGTGGGATGAGTTACTGAGCCAAGATGAGGGGCGCTAGAAAGCAGATGCAAGCAACAAAGTGAGGGTTGACAGCTCTACTTCCTGTGCCAGCCTGCACTCGCTCTGCCAATCGTCTGGTTCCCCTTTTTGTTTTGTGTTTCAGTGAATGGAGCGCTTTTGCTGAGGTGGGAGAGGCAGAACCCCATAAAGTGACCCCCTCCCCTCCAGGGTCTGCAGACATTCTTTCTCATGTTCTGCTCTTTTTTCACTCTGCACAGACAGCCCGAGCCCGTGGCAGGCAGGAGGGGCCCTGTGCCTCCCAATCGCTGTTAACATTGTTCATCACCTCCAGTCTCTCTGGAAACAGCTTTCATTTATTAGTTCACAGATAAAAGAAAATTTTATCAAGGAAAACTACAAAGTGTCAAGCTTTTAGCATCCCCACCTCTGGGGTCTGTGCCCTTCTGAGGCTGTCCTGTTTACTCCTCTCCCACTCCCATGAGAAAAGGCAAACCAGTTATGCCTTTACCCCAGGGCTGCTTTGGAATCTAATGGAATTAGCCGATAGTGACTCCAGATTAAGAAGCCTTTCTTAGTAACAGTGAGGAAATGAGAAATCACTGGCCTTCAATTCTATATTAGAACCAAGAGTATGCAGAAGACAAATGAAATTTCATAAAGGACAAAAACAACAAAAACAGTAGTTAGGTCTTGTTGGAAGAGTAGGTGTGTCCATAGGATCTTTTCCTTTTCCTGGGGTATCCTGAGTTGTAAAAGTCCTTATTAGGTGACTTGTATCCTAATACAGCCCTATAAAACTGTAGAAGTGGTCAGAATGTGGTGGAACACACGGCTGTTGACCTGAGCCTCGAAGAGTGTGAGTGCGGTACAGGGGGCTGACTTGGCTTAACCCAGAAAAGTTGGAGGAAAAGCTTGTAAGTTCTTAGGCAGAGTCTGTGGTCAGGCAAAATAGCTCTGAACTTGGATTCAGATTCTGGTCATGCCAGAAACTGTGTTTAACTTTTCCATTTCTCATTGAATAGGTCTCCTTTGTAATATGGGTGAAATGAACTGCATGTCATTCATTCATACAGCCATTCACACATACTGCCTGTCACTGTGCTTGTTAAAACTGGAGGTCTAAAGATGAGCATTATACAGTCCCTGCCTCTGAGAAACTGCCAATCAAGTGGAGGAAACAGGTGTTACTGAAGCTTATGAAAACCATGTGAATAAATGTACCAAGTGATATTGGAACCCACAGAGAGTGAGAGAGACATGAGTGGCACCAGGAATAGAAATAACATTGCCTGTGCGGTAGGCAATATTTCAGTCCTGTCAAGCACAGAACTATGCCCTGTCTACCAAGTCTGCTAAGCCATGGAGCAGATCCTGGCTGTATGGAAATGCCTGGAATGCTGGCAGGCTGTAACCAGAACATAACATGTCCGAAGAACATGTAGGAATTGCCAACATTGAGTAAGATGGATTCAGACTTACCTGTAAACAGTCTCTAATGTCAATTTGTATTACTCCATTGGCTATGAAGACACACTGAAAATTATAAACAGGATTTTTTTTTTCTAAACATGCCCATTTTTAATAAAGTTATATTGACTCCCTTGGGCTACAATACTATGTAAGCTTGGGGAATACAGCTTCCCACCTCTCTATATAGACTTCTAGTGCCATTCACACTACCAAACTGACCTCCTCTACCCTCTCCTTCTATCAGGTTTCATTCACATGTTGCAAAAGGCAGGATTTTACCATTTCAATAGTTGAGTAGTATGCCATTATGTTTTTATACTAGAACTTCTTTTTGAACCCTCTGTCAATGGACATTTAGCTTGTTTGCATGTCTTGGCTATCGGGAATGATGCTGCAGCGAACAGAGGGTGCATATATATTTTTTAATTAGTGGGGTTTTATTTTTTGATAAATAGCTAGGAGAGGTATTGCCAGAACATGTGATAGTTCTATTACAGTTATTTAAGGAATCTCCATGCCATTTTCCATACAGGCTGGACCAGTCTACATTCCCACCAAAAAAGTGCAAGTGTCTTCCTTTCTCTCCACAGCCTTACCAGCACTTGCTATTTCTAGTCCTTTTGAATTTATCTTAAACTGAGCTGATATATTCAATAGGAGACTCTCATAGATTGGGCAATCATACACAACAGGAGAGAAAAGCAAACTGCAAAAAGACAAGACTGAGTCAAGCATTGCCCTTGAGAGAGAGTTGAGATGGGAGACATAGGGTCATTCCAGAGAAAAAGTGAGACTCATCCTGATTCTGAGATAGGTTCTGAGATAACCCACCCATCCTAGAATAAGTTCCAGTTTGGATGGCTTTTTTTTTTTTAAGATTTATTTTACAAGCTGGGGTGTAGGCCAGAGGTGTGGGGCCGGTGAGAGGGTTCACCGGAGACAGAGTGGGGAGCAGAACAGGCAGATAAACTGAAATACACTGCTGAGGGGAGCAGCAGGCAAGGCAGCAGATGTCTGCTGTGCCATGTGGGAAGCTCCCTGGCCAGGGATGGAACTCGTGCTGCAGTGGCTCTGGGTAGCTTCACAGTGCTGCGACTTAACCCACTGCACCACCAGGGAGGTGGTGCACCCACTGCTCCCACCAAGGGAGGCCCCTTGGGTGGACTTCTTTTAGTAGCAGCCAAGCAATATTGAGACAGTGTTTTGACAGATAATCTCAAGTCACAAAGAGGAAATTTAAAAACAGCCAGTGTCCTGAGAGGCAGGCAGGTAAGATGTGAGCATTAGAAAAACTACTGGAAGAGTTGCTCTGGAACAAAGAACTTAGACGAGGCAGTTCTCAGTCTGGTAGGAACCTGGCAGCTAAGAATTAGCTAGACAGGGACTAAGTGTACAAGATCTAGTTAGAGGAGGTAGCCTCTGACAGCCTCTAACAGAGCCTTTCTCACACACACAAAGCGGAAGTTGGTCAGTAGGAGTCAGGCAAAATGTCAGACGTAAACAAAGACTCTGGTCTATTGAAAATGAGCTCTGTTGAGGATGGAATTCATTAAGTACACATTGTTAGATATCTTCTATTAATATATTCTAGGGGTCTTAGTGTGTTAGCAGACTATGTTGGGGGTTGGGTGTACTATGTGGAGGGCAGCCCTGGAGGTAGACATCCCATCATACCTGCTGTGGAGAAGACAGAGAGGGCAAAGTCAGGGGGAGTCAGAGAACTCATGGGGTGAAGTGGGCGAAGAACACCAGAACAGTAGGATTCTAGGGCAGTGTAGCCCAGGAAGGAATTGAAAATGAAGACTCAGAAAGTAACATCTTGCAAGTAGCAGCAGAGATGAGGTAGGGCATGAAAGAGTGATTCAGAAAGGGAAATAAATAAGAAGGTGTCAAGCACACAGCTAGTCTATTTGTCAGATTCTCCTAGGGCCTTGCTGGTAACTGAAAAACCCATAAAGTACAATCTCTTGTGTCTCTTTGGGTGGAATGAACTGATTCATCACACTGCTGCTTTACTTCACCCAAGTTAACATTTCAGGAGGATTTGGAAAGCTGAGCTCCTAATTCAGTCTAGTCCCACTAGATAGACAAGACCAGATTCCTTTAATGTAGTTCAGCTCAACACCTTCTGGATTAATCTTGCCCCCTGACCTACTTAGAAGAGGAGATGTAGTAAGAAAAGAGGAGGAGGTGGGAAAAAAAAAAAAGGATAAAAATTAAGAGATGCCTCATCACCTTGTTCATCTTGGAGTTAAAGTAGGTCAAGCACCTAATCTCTGGTGACCTCCTTCTCTCCCTCCCACTTATTATTTTGACTATCCTGTAATCAGAAGTACTACTTTTTATGAGGACCTCAAAAGCATTTCCCCGGAGGATGTCAGCGACTCCGTTATTTAACCTTGACAAGATGTACTAAAAACAATCCTTAACAATGACAGATTAAGAGATGTACTATTTACTGGCTCCAGTTTCTTTTCTCTTCATTTTATTTCTAGTGTTGTTCATGATATTAAATAGCCGAAAGCTCTGGAGATGAGTCAGAATTGCTTGGCTTCTGACAAACCTAATGGGGAAAAAATTAGTTAACTACTCTGAGCTTCCATTTTTACATTTCTAACATGGAATAGTAACACTTTATATAATTCCTTGTTGGGTGACTTTGAGGACAGCCACCTATGAAAACCACTCTAAGTGATACAAACAACAATGGAAGATAGTCAGGTTCTAGAATAACTGAACAAAGAATCTGTTATTAGAAATAAGTTTTTCTCCTTTATTATCTCTGTAGTCTTGGGCAACTATTTGAGTTCCAAGTCTTGGTTTCTTTACTTGTAAAAGAGATATGATAATATTCTCTGTCTCTTATGGGTTTTATGAAGGTTAAATGATACATGTTTACAAAGGCATAAACAACACACTAATCTTCACAATTCTTAATAACATCTCAGAATAGAATAATGAGAATTTTGGCAATGGACAATTTCAAGCCTAAACACATGTGAACTGACTGTTCTTCCTTATTATAAAATAATTAAAATAATTTTAAATTAGTATGTCTATATTAGTTCCTTTCAAAAACATTTGCCTAGAGAATCATTCCTATTTCCATGGCAGAGTCAAGTTTAAACAAGACACAGCACTTAAATATAAAACATGGAATTCAGTTAAACAAAAAATAAGTGAGCGCTTCCTTAAAGCAAAGATCCTTTGTATATTTCATTTTTAATGAAGTCTTTTAGAAAACGAAAATATTATAGTCCATTTGTATTCATAATTTATCAGTTTAATATTCCCTTGAATTGAGGGAAATGCAGGTTGTTTACACAGGGACAAGACTGATAAAAGGGTCTGGTTGACGGATATCAGGTTTAGCCCTATGTGGAATATAGAGAAACAAAATAAAGGATCAGATCAAACCAAATCAAAATATAGCCTATAAATCTGACTGAAGAACTGACTGTATCAGAGGCAGGAGGTGGGAGTGACAGGGAGGTGGGGGGTCCAATAGACTATGGTGCGTGATTAGGGGTGCTTGAGTATGGTGTAGAAAAGTACATTTGAAGAGGTGTGAACCTATACCTCTGAATTACAGAGTGTTTTAAACCAAGATTACCTCAGTAAAAACAATACAACAGAAAGAGATCTGATTAATTTTGGTTTGGTTTTATATTTGAGATTATTCTCCCAGGAGTTTTTTCTTTACCTTTTTTAAAAATAAAAAAGCATTCTACATTTATATTGGTTAAATTCTAACCTTTTTAACTTTTTATTTCTTTGCAAGATAATAGTTGGAGAAACTGCTGTGTTTTGCCTACAACTGGCCACAAGGGATTTTGAAAACCAGGAAAAAACTATTTTAACTGGAGACTGTTGCTATATAAACCCACTGGTGCGGCGGACTGTACGATTTCTTGGTATGTGTTCAATGAATTGTCTTTATTGTTGCTGAAACAACGATTATGTATAAGCTAACCTTTAAACTGATCACTATTTTAACACTATGTCAATATTAGGTTGTATTTTTTCCTTGAAATTTTTCAATTTGGTTTTAAAAATGTTACATACTACTTTCTAATAATGTAGGACTCCATTTCAGGGTGTCGTTTTCATATTATTTTAAGGAAAAAAAGAACACCACGCACTTGAATATTAAAATTTTTAAGTAAGCAAAAAACTATATAATTAAGAGAAATTATTTGCTATGTTTATAAAATTTCAGAACAAAATGCTTAGGGGGGGAGTGATAATCTAAATAGGTTGTTGAATACAATGAAGGCCAAAAAAAAAATAGTTTGGTCAATAATAAAATGTATTTGCTAATTACTCTACGTAGCACAGCAAGCAATATATCTGAGCTGGTTTTTATGTAAACTGAAATGTATTGGTGATTTTATTAGAGGTCAATATACTTTATTAGAGGTCACTGATACTTCAACTTTCAACCTCAATTTCTAACAATAATACCAATGAACACTGACAAATATTGAAAATCTTTGCAATCAGTAGATATTTGACCAAGACAAATTTTTCAGTAACATAAATGTAGTTATTGTTCCTGTATTTATCAGATAAAAATAAGTGTGTCTATATATACTAAATAACATTTAAGATAAATTCTGATCAGAATTAAGGTTAAGGATACTAAAATGCTTCAATGTGTTTCTCATATTGATGAGAAGAAGGTGAAGCTTGAAGATATTATGCAGAGATCATTTATACTAGATATAAACTCTAAAGATTAGTAAAATGTCATCATGCCTTTAAATTTCTCTGGAGACAAAAGGTCTTCATATTTGAAACTGTTCATTTCTCTCATCAAATTATACATCTACAGAACCCTGATTTATACTGTTGCAGGGAAAACTTTTAGATAGGAAATTTTAAAGCATTTTTTTCATTCGGGTTATACTGTGTTCTCAATTTATTGCTCTTTGAGTGAGAGTCAATTAACAACAAAGTGAGCAATGCACAATAATAATAATATACCCAGAACTAAAAGTTGACAGGTTCGCAAATACTGTTAAGGAAATTATGCCTACTTAAGTAAAATATTTTTCTGCATTTGCAGAAAGAGTATGTGGCACAAAGTAAAGTATGCTTTTAAGTTTCTGCCTGTGTCATAGTTCCTATAAGACTTTATGAAATGTTTAGCAGTATTTATTTCCTTGTTTATCATGATTCGGATATTTCTCATTTGTTGTAATAAAGCTTGTAAGCAACGCTTTACTAGGGCATCATTCCTTATAGGGACTTTATTATGGGCATCAGCAGAGTGGAGGCACCATGGGATCTCATTTTAGTAAGTGTCTTTGTGGTCAACTGCAATATTGGCCTTGGGCCTGATGCGCTAATATTTTAATTCTAAAGCACATTTGGGAACCTTTATGAGTGTCAACAGACATTCCATATCCTTATCAAATATTTCTCTCTAATTCCAACAGGAAAGTGTGTTACACCAGGTAAAAAGAAGGGTTTAGTTGGGTAAAACTGAGCACATCTTACAGCCTCAATTCCAAGGGTACAGAAGTGAAGACTTGTTTCTTAGCTCTCCTTGCTAGGTAATGAGGCTTGACAAGGAGAGGTTGTATAGATCAACATTCTCTTGAGCTCCATTCACTCTCTTATTTCTCTGCCTCTCAATTTCTGCCCTTGATAACATTTACTTAGGACTTGTTGGAATGCTAACATGGAAAGATGGAACTTTTGACTGCTTCCTTTAAAAATGTTTAGAGGCAGAGGGGCGTCCCTGGTGGTGCAACAGGTTAAGTCTCAACACGATGAAGCTGTCTACAAATATTGCAGCATGAGTTCGATCCCTAGCCAGGGAGCTTCCCACTTGGTGCAGCAGACTTCTCCTGTCTTATCTGCTGCTCTCCTCAGCAGTGTATTTCAGTAGATCTGCCTTTTCTGCTCCCCACTCTGACTCTGGTGAATCCTCTCACCATCCCACACCTCTGGCCTACACCCCAGTTCTTGTATGCATAAATAAATCAATCTTAAAAAAAAAGTTTAGAGGTAGAACTGAGGATTTTGTTTCATTGCTTTTTAGCTACACACAGATTTTTGCTATGTGCAGGCTTGTGTGCATGAAAATTTAATAATCTTACATAATATTTTGAAAAGTAAAAGGATGTCCATGCATCTAATGCTAGAAAATTATTTGATCCTGTGCAAATTTCCTGGTGATTTTCTACACTAGTCAGTAAATAATATTAAGACTTAGGAAACAATCCAAAGTACATGACTAAGAAGGAAACCATCTAATTCCTATGGCGGTATTATGTGACTATTTAATGAACCAGCTATTTGGAAAGTATTATTTTTGGTTCAGTTTTAAAATATCCTGATTGATTTTATTTCCCTAAAGATTGAAAAAGTGAATTTCTTCACCTTAGTACCACTTCCTTAAAGGTTGTATGTGTCAGTTTATTTATTTTTTTTTAAAGATTTTATTTTATTTATACATACAAGCTGGGGTACAAGCCAGAGGCATGGGGCGGCGAGAGGGTTCACCAGAGACAGAGTGGGGAGCAGAACAGGCAGATCAGAAGTACACTGCTGAGGGGAGCAGCGGGCGCGAGGCAGGAGAGGTCTGCCGCACCATGTGGGATTCTCCCCTGCCGGGCGTCGAACTCACTTAGCCACTGACAGCTCCACAGTGCAGCGCTCAACCGCTGCGCCACTGGGGAGGCCCGTATGTGTCAGTTTAATTGAAAATGATGACAAATAATTTGTTGTGCCTACTCTGTGTAAGTAGAAAATAAGTTTGGCAATAGTGACTGACGACTTTGAATTTAGGACATGTTTTTAATATTAAAATAAATTGGCAAGTCCCTTATAAAAATGAGGGAAATTTTCTGTGCCTAATTTTATGCCGTCAGATAACCAAAGCTAATAATTTTCTATACTGTGAAGAGAATTGAAAAATTATAATTTTGATGGCTTTATTATTTACTAAATTGACCCAAATTTGATCAATTAAAACTCAATCCATAAAAGAAAATTGCAACTGGTACAACTGAGTCACCAATTATCATGACTTTTAAAACTGTGGTTCTGAAGGCAATGAAGAGATTAATCTGAATTATTCTACTTAAGATTTTCCATGATATCTAAATGAAAACTGATGGCATTGGATTTTACTGCTAATTGGTATCTCCAGTAGAGTTAACATCAGTCCGAATAGGCTTAAGAGGCATAATCAAAGGGAGACAATTGCTTTCCTTTGTGCTAGTAAGACAAAAAGTATTTTTAAAGATAGGGGCAAGATAAAGATTGGTATTTTAGTAGAAGGTGAGAGACTGAAACCTCTCAAGGGAAACATATTCCTGTTACCTAAATTCACTCTTAGAATATATGTTCTTCTTTTATCCTATGTCTCATAACTTACCATGCATAAAAATTTAGCCAGTGGTAGACAGCTCAATATGTTAAATAATTTAACACTCCCACTGCTCCAGAAAGCAAAGGGAGGAACTGGAGAGGAATGAGATGGAAGGAACATATGTATGTATGCTTGAACTACTTTATAGTTTCTAAAATATTTCTGTGTTGGTTGATGGTAAAGTGAAATACACAAAGACTAAAGAGTTAAAATGGTTTGTTTTCAGGAATTTACACGTTTGGACTATTTGCTACGGATATCTTTGTAAATGCTGGACAAGTAGTGACAGGGAACCTGGCTCCCCATTTCCTTGCCCTGTGTAAGCCCAACTACACTGCACTCGGGTGTCAGCAGTACACCCAGTTCATCAGTGGGGAGGAGGCCTGCACTGGCAACCCAGATCTCATCATGAGAGCGAGGAAAACATTTCCATCCAAAGAAGCGGCTCTCAGCGTCTATGCAGCGATGTATCTGACAGTAAGTAAGGATTACAAACCAGTCTTTTTCTATATTCCTTGAGTTTTACCAATGTCGAAATTAGTTCTCCCTACCATAATAGAAGTCACTTAATGGCCTTCTGTAGGACATTTATTTTTAATAATAGCTGTTTATATTGTGAGTAAAATTAAGTCAGTTGACTCTCATGAGATTATGTGTGAGTAGTCAGTGGTATTAAAAAAATATAGACATTAGCATTTCTAGTTGAGAGTATGTTTGACTTTATATTAAATAGGGCTTAATGAAAACAAATTTGACCCACAGCCGTCCCCACGAGCTTGTAACAGTGAGATTTAGGAACTGCCCAGATACCCCAACTACTTACTCCAGTTCTGGCATTCTCTGGTGTGGGTGAGGAAGGGACACTCTCCTTCTAGAAAACCTTTTGTTATTGGTAACTATATCATCATATTATTTCAACCAGTCCTTTAATAGCTTTTCATGGAAGTAACCAAAAATGTGCTCACAACTTAGGTCTTTCTTTAATCTTGAGTGTTTGCCATTATTTTGTTTGCCCAAGTGCAGTTATCTTAGGCCCTTTGGGTGAAAGCACATGCTCACCCCGAGCGCATTGCTCTGATAGGCAGGGGTAGAAAGAAATGGCAGCCATGGCAGGCAGTCCTAGACCCCAGCTCTTGTGTCTTCAGCTTTCCCTCCATCACCTGGCGCACCCCATAAGAGTACTATGTAGCTTTTCCATAGCTCTGGGATTAAGTTTGGAGAATTTAAATACCTTTATTGGATCCTCCTTTCCAACGGTGCCAATAAGCTGCTTCCTTCTGTTTTCTGTTCATTGACAAAAGGTTTGTAAAGACTCAACTGATTTGGTCATTTGTAAAGACTCAAAAACCAGATTTAGGGCCTCCCTGGTGGCACAAGGGGTTAAGTCTTAGCCTATGAAGCTATCCACAGCCACTGCAGCACAAGTTCAATCCCCAGGCAGGGAGAGTCCCACATGGCACAGCAGACCTCTCCTGTCTTGCCTGCTGCTCCCCTCAGCAGTGTACTTCAGTCACTCTGTCTGTTCTGCTCCCCACTATGTCTCTGGTCAATTCTCTCACCCCTCACCTCATACATCTGGCCTGCACCCCAGCTCTTGTATGCATAAGTAAATAAATCTTTTTAAAAAATCAGATTTAGTCATTTCTATTGATTTGAAAACAACTCAGTTATTTTTACTTTCAAAGAACTATTTGACCATGGAAGTGTTTCCAATGTTCTAGGTACAGTCATGTCAGCACAGTCATGTTATCTCTAAAAGCAGAGATAATTTGCAGTAACACCCTGTGGCCATCTATCAATACGCTACCTGTGTCTGGAAATAAAGATTACTGACAATTTAGAAGGAAGAAGAGAGCACTGTTCATAACATGCACAGTAGAAAGATAATTTTGGAGGCCAGGGTCTATGCATTTGAACATTTATAAGTTTTTAAGTCAAGCTCATTCAATCCCTCACTGCCTAGCATTTAAAAAAAATCCCTAGCTTAAGAAAAACTGTATAGGGGCAGGGGTCACCTATTCACTTCTCTTCCACTGTCTTCTGACTTTTGTACCATGTGTCAGTGACAACTCCCTCTTGCCCTCTCAGTCTGCTTCCAGTTCTGTCAGTTTTCCCCCCACTTCCTTTATCTCATCAGCCTTGCTTACTTTTTTTTTTCAGCCTTGCTTTCTGTTTCACACCTAAGATACCTCTAAATCTGATGTAAGATATGTAATCTGCATATTCTTATCTAGTCACTATGCACTCCTAGAATATGAAGCATTCAGCTTTAAAATGAAGCTTTTAAAATCTGAGTGAAACAGAAGTCACAAAATACTTTTCGTTCATTGCATCACATCTAAGTGTGATATTTACATTAGTATCTGACTATGAATTGCAAATATACCTGTCTATACATATGTGATTGAACCCATGACTTGAGACAAATTCCAGAATACTCTTTGACTCCAAATACTGTTACATGATTATTTAGTACTAAGAGATGAGAAATTTTGCTTATAATAGGATTTACCAATAGTGGTAAATATGCTGATTCAGTAAATTAATCTTTTGTCCCACCAAAATGTTTTCAAAGGCATTGTTATGGGAGAGAGAGTCTCCTTTTCTATACTAGAATCTTAACATCTTGATCCTGGTCTGCTGGCATTTGTTTCAGTAACTTCTTGACTTTTCTTAGCAACTTCCCTGTAGGCCTTTATTTCAGCAACTTCAGAGTTATAAACAATACTGTTGATAAAGATTTGAAATGTTTGTGATGATAATGTTACTATAATAGCAAAATTTATTGAGCATTTGCTGTGTCAGATGCTAAACTAATGAATCAGTTTTTCTAACTTATTTAATATATACCAGTATGTACAGTATGTACTTAATATAAATTTATTCATTTTATCTATTACTTAAAATTTATTCTTTATTTGTCCTCATTTTTATGTAATAATTATTTGTACTAATTAATTACATCTTCCTAATAACTCCTTGAAGTACTATTATTGTATTATTCCCATTTTATACTCAAAGACATTCCGAAAGTCCTCAAATACTCATCCAGATTCATAGAACCACAGATTTTCCAGGCTACAATGATACCAAACATTTCATAGAGGGAATCATTAAATCATATCAACCCTAAGGTATGCATTTGAAATCACTCCTGCTCCCCCTCATAATCTCAGCATCCATAAAGGTTAAAGACAAGAGTTCAGATGTTGAGAGTAAAAAGCACTTAGTAAAACTTGGAAATCTTCTATCACCAAACAGTGGTTCAGACTAAAAGTCAGGATTTCTGCTTATAATTACATTGAAGGGTACCTCTGTCTTTTTAACAATAGATTCTCTTTGCTAACTGATTTTCTCTCTTCTCCTACCACCCCTTTGTGTGTGTGTGAGTGTGGGTGGCTGCTATGGCAACTCTGAATATAACTCCTGCTGCAAATGTAGGCATTACGGTCAGGTTTTGCTGTTATATTTGATCCTATATACAAAAATATTTCTTGCCAGTTTCATCAGAAACACCTTGGGAAAACTTTATAATAGAAATGTTAGGGTGTTTCTAGCTAATATAGTCTCATGAAATGCTTGCCAGAATTTTGATAAGTAGGTAAGTAGGGGACACAGCCATACATTCACTATCCTCTGTGGAACTAGGCTTATTGCTGTATTTAGGTAGAGATATATTTGTTTAATATGGTATAAGTGTTATAAACATATGTAAACACAAAAATAAGAATGAAGGAGTCTTATTACGAACAATGTAAATAAGAACTGAGAAATATTTTTCTGAGGTTCCTCTTTGTGAATTAGGAAATAAAATTAAAGAACTTGAATTCTCCCTTAGCATCTGACTTTAATTAAGGCTTTGGGGATCACTTGATCACATAGTTGTTCTCCTTTGCTTTACTGAGAACTTTCAAGGGAGAAAAAACCTTATGTGTATTTTTGCAAATAGTCTGGTTTCCCAGTAAGATATTCTGAAGGTAACTTAACCTTCAACTGTTACATTTGTAATTCAGTGTTAAATTGCATTAAAATAATATTTAAATTTAGTTTTATGGTATTTCTTTCCCTATAAGATGAGTAACATTTTCTCAAGTTTAAGTGAACTTCAAAGTTGAGAATGAGAAATAGTGTTCAGTAACTTTTCAATTAATTTCATAAAGCACTGAAACTGAAGGACATAAAATGATCTCTTTAGTTAGGTCACTTCCAATTCTGACTTTAGATTTTCTAAAGATACTTAAAAAAAAAAAGAATTGGTACATTTATTGACCTACTTCTGTTATCTGTTCCTACATAACCATCCTAAAACTCAAAACAGCAGCAATCAATTACCTACCAAATTCAGTGGGTTGACCTGGTCTGCTGGCATCAGTTCTTGCTTCCTTCATGAATCACAATCAGTTGACCAGATGACTGGGGTGGACTCTACTGGGAGATATCTGGGCCTCACTCGCTCTCAGGGGTCTTTCTTACAGGTCATCTTCTCCGACAGCATCTTTTCACAGACTTCAAAAGAGGAAAAGGCCAAAGATGCAAGGCATCTGGAAGCTTAGGCTTCAGAACTTGTCCAGCATCCCCATATTTGTATTCCACGGTCCAAGCAAATCCCAAGGCCAGCCCAGGCGATGGGGAGAAAGACAGACTGTACCTATAGATCAAAATACAGCAGAGGCAGATTGTAAAGGGGTCAGTGAACTGGGACAGGAGGAGTTTGTGAACATTGAATTTACTATAGTCCTTTCTCAGAGTATCAGTGAGAATCTCTAAAATGTGATCTGCCTCTCTGTCTCCTCATAGCGGCCAGTCATCCTATCAGCAAGCTCTCACTTCCCATGTGGCTTCTTATATCAAAAGCTCACAAGGTCCCATGTACAGAATTTCTACTCACAGGCTACTGGACAAAAGTCAAATAAACACAGCCCACCCATGCCTGTGCTTCTCCTTTAGGGACTTTTGCCTAATTCTGTATAGGTGCATGAGCAGACCTTATTCTGGGCTACAGGAATTTGGGGGATACATACCAGTTTACTTCCAGCGGTTGACTTTGTAACTTGGCCCCGCCACTCCAACGGCAGGGCATTTGTGTGTGGCCCCTTCCCCACTGGAGCCCCCGGGGCTCCGGCAGCACCTGCTTGGGCAGCAGTGGTGGCAGCAATGGGGACTTTCCTTCCCATGCCCGAGCACTCTGCCCGTGAGCAGTGTCTAGGCCATAATGACAGACCTAGATAGACCTGCAGGCCTTTGTAGACCTTCACAGTCCCGGCTGCTGCACCACCCTTTGGCCCTGCCTCTGACATGAAGAAGCACAAGCTGCCCAGTTGGGGCCTCCCTGGTGGCGCAACTAGTTAAGTCTCAGCATTATCAATCTATCGCCAGCCACTGCAGCAGCCAGGGAGCTTCCCACCTGGCGCAGCATGCCCCTCCTGCCTCACCCACTGCTCCCTTCAGCAGTGTAGTTCAGTAGATCCGCCTGTTCTGCTCTCCATTCTGTCTCTGGTGAATTCTTTCACCACACACACAGTTGGCTTAGGGCCTAGTGTCTTAAAGAGCTGTTAGCTATTGGGCCCTACCAGTAGCTCACAAAGAGCTGTTAACACTGGTGTGCCTGACACTGCCTCCTCGTGACTGGTGGTGACTGGCACAATTGGACAGTGCTGTCCAGCACTGTTGACAATTGACTGATACGCGTTGTCCGGTCACCTTTGAGTGTGCTCCACCTCTTCTGATCATCCAGCACAGCCTCCCAGGACTGTTGCCATTGCTGCCCAATCCAAAAATCCAGTGCTGGCCAGTCTGGCCTTCAGATTACTGCTCTGATTGCCGCAGTATCACTTCAGTGGCCCCACCTGTGAGCACCTCCAACTGCCACTGTGAGATGGATTCTGGCCCACTGCTTGCTGATGGGACAGTGTCAACTTGCACAAGTGACCTTTTCTGAACACTGTTGTCACTCTCTGGGATGAGACAGCCCGCCACTTGTGGCCTTAGAAATTTCTCCTTTTCCCATAGTCTCAGTTTGTTAAATTAACCCCATTGTTTTTGGACCCGGAGCCTGAGTGATCGTGTAGTTAGATGAATAGGTGAGAACCCACAGGCAGTGATCTGGCCCCCACCGTGGCACTGTTTCGGTACCTTTTTAGTACTGTTTTCATTTCTTGAGACTGATCAGGGATGGTGTTTGGAGGAAAAGGATTGGGAGGGGTAAAAAGACAAGCTCTGGGTTCCACTATTTGTCTTTACAGGCTAATGAGATCTGGCTGCATGAGAAAGTCATTGCTTTAAATCTTTTGTGCTCGGGAGTAATTGAATGCTGACATGTATAAGGTCCTGTGCTCCAGATTTCAAATGAACAAATCATGTCTACTAGATAATAGATCAAAAAGTACTTATTGAGCTCCCACACATAATGTGACTACTATACTATTACTGTGACTGCTGGTGCTACAAGCACTACTGTTAGTCAACTGACATTTCTCCTGTCAGCCTGCAGCTAGCTTTTACTGGTCGGGGTGTGGGAAGGTACAAAAGACATCCGTGAAGCAGCTATTAAGTTCTGCTACTTTCACAACCATGGACTCTTTATGAATTTACCTTTTTTCCCTTCCCCCACACTCCGCCATGAACTCCATGCTTTTAAATCTGTTAACATATTAATTTTTTCCCATCCCAGCGGAGGCCCAGATAATCAATGAACCATCAGAACACATAATGTTGTTTTGACTTAATGCAATTATTAAGATGGTTGGGATGATAGTCAAGTTATGTAAATGATTACAAACACATGGATAGTCTGTATCTTTACTTAATTACCTGGCTTCTGTAAGGGACACCTAAATGCAGGGATTCTGTGACTGACATGAGGCTTTATGATGTTATCTGGATCTCCAGTCATCACATCATAGAAATTCCTGTGTTTTCCACAGTGTATCAGAACCACTAACCAGCGTGAGACCACCAGTACTGCCAATTGACTTTATATAGTTCCAGCCAAAAGCAAAGAGCATTGACATTTCAGCTAGTGCATGTGGGCTTATTATGGGTAAATACACTATTAGGCTCTTTAAAAGTTGAAAAATATGTCACAGAATTCCATTAATAGGCCTGGGGTTTCCTAGGTGTTAGCAAACCAATTTGGAGATCTCTGGCAGCATCTTGCACACTGGAACTGGAAAATACGGGACTTACTCTAATAGGGCAATGTAAGAAAGAGGTATAATTTCTGTGGCTCTAGGGACTTATGCCTTCATGGACCCCCTTTGTGATTACAAAAAGTTGTCTTTTGTAACCTTGTTGCTATAAAAATGAATTTATAGATATATTAAGCCCTTTCTTCAACCTAAATGTTCCCTTTTTCCTTCTGTATTTAAAAGAAATTTAGATAGTTTCATGGGGCCCTAGAAGTGTCATGGACACCAGCCACAATACCCATTGGGTAAGAGAGCCCTGGGGATATGTATTTAGTGAAGTTCTAGGTGGAATATGATTGTCAGTTATCTGGTAATGACAATGAGCCATTCGGTGTCTAGGAGGGGAGAAATCACAGTAGCAGACACCAGGGGAGTGATTCAGCAGTAAATGCTATTTGGGATGGGTGTTGGAGAGGAGTATGATTTGAACTGGCAAAGAGGACACATCTCAGGTAAGGGAATAGCAAGAGCAAAAGTAGGCAGTAAGAAACAGCCGATGCAATTAGACCTCCTTGAGAAGGTACCCTTATATAGGGAATATACGTGGGGAATTACGTGATTTAAAGATTAACAAGAATAAACTAGAAATCTTATAGAGTTACTTTTATAAGTCTGTGACTTCATGCATGAGATATGAGCAAGAATTGACACATGACATCACCAAAGTGGTGCTTCAAAATTGCTTAATTCGCTTCAAAAAATGTGACTGGGACACCCAGAAGGCATCAGGCCTGTTACACACTGACATAAACTCCTTCTGAAGTTTAAAAAGTAAAATAGGCACTTCAAAAGGAAAGAAACTAAAAGAGGAATATCTTAAGGACATTGTTAAAGATCCTCACACATGAAATAAGGATTTGAACTCAAGACTGGGGATGCCACTGATGATGAAACCAGAGTCAGACAAAATGAAAACACTGTATATACTATGTGAACTTAGATTCAACGATCTGCCGTGGGCTTGAGCTGCGGCAAGGTGAGTGCAGGTTAGACTGCTGGGGTATCCCTAAGCACTTTCTCTTACAAGGAATAGGAAAATTCAGACCTGGACCCAGAGCGGTGCACCTGTGGACACTTCAGGATTTCTACACCGTCACCGGCTTTCTTAAATGCTATGGCTAAATAGTCCTTGCTCCAATTTTAGTTGTCCATTCTGCTCCCATCTTTCAAACTCCTGACCCCCAGCTACTAATGATTGAAAAATGTCTGTCTCCCTAGCATCATATTAGGTATTTTATATGCCTGAGTTTTATGTGCTTTAATCTATACTGGCTGGATCAAAGTGTGGTCATCTTCATTCTATAAGCCACAAAACTGGCGATACAAGAAGCTAATTAACAGCTTGCCTGAGGTTGTTTAAGCGTGTGTGTTCGAGCCAGGAATGTGACCCAAATCAGTGTCAACCTAAGCCAGCACAGACTCCCCTCAAATTTAATTCAATGTCATTTCATTATAACTTTGAAAAGGAAAAAAAAAACTCATCAGATTGGACAAAATGACATAATTTGAGTGAACTGGGGTTAGATAGCAGGCCTGGAGTCTGAGGATCCCAGGCAGGCTCTTTCTCGGTTCTTGTGTCTGGCAAGGAAAGAATTCAAGATTGAGACCAAAGTTATAGAAAACCAACAGATTTATTGCTAAGTAGGAACAAGAAAACACTCTGAACACAGAAGGGGTCCCGAATGGGTAGCCGCTAAGGGGATAAGAAGCAGGTGCTTATGTGGGTACAGTGTGCAAAGAGTAGGGCTTTGGTCACTGGGTGTCTCTGTGTTGTGCCTCTTGCTGACTGGCAAGGGTCTCTTAGGTTACTGAGGTCCACTGAGTTTGTGGGGTTCTCCGAGTTTACCCACATTACCTGGCCTCCCCTTCTGAAACTAGCATTGGTTCACTGCTTCAGTACTGTGCTATTGAGTAGGTGTTCAGAATATTCTATCTTTAATTGAGTCGAAGGGTGAACACCTTCTTGGTCTTGTGATTGTTTCTCAGTTGACAGATGGACTTGGGGCACCCTGTTCCTAACTAACTGCCTTATCCATTTCCTAACTTCCTCCTTCATTCCCCTCTTCAGGGTGGTAACCCTAACTGCCATTAGGGGAAGTGGGCGATGACCGATCTGGCTACTTCTTGCTGAGTGGGGGCGAAGGATGTGGCAGTCAGGGGTCACACCCAGAAAGGGGCTATGCAAGGTGCCCTAGCAGAAATCAGTGAGGATGGCTACAGGTCGGTCCATCTGGACCACCATCTGGAGCTTGACCGTTTGCAGCCTGAAAGAAACAAATTTGACAATGACATTTAAGAGACATGGACCAAAAATGAGAAAGAGCAAAATGGCTAGTAAGGGTCCCAAGAGCAGGAGGAAACAAGTAGTGAAGGGAATCAGCCCCCTGATCTGGTCCCACAGTTGGGTGGCAGATGTTTCCTTGAGGTTGTGGAGCCACAAAGCCTTGTCATACAGGGCACAGATGTCCTCTTCTACCTGTGAGCTGGAGTTGAAGGCACAAGTTTCATTAATAACAAGACCCCCACCTTGCTCTGCAAGATCAGGGCGCAGTGGGAGAGGTGGATTCGAACAGTGCGACAGAAAGAGAGTAACTTTAACGAGAAGAAGGCACGTGGGAAAGGTGCAGATGGGCCTCACCAGATGTCTGCAGGACAAGAGTCTCAAATCCTCTAGACTCTCATAGCTGGACTGAGAAGGCAGAGCTGCAGCCAGCTGTGAAGCAGGCTCAGGTTCCCAGGCCTTTACCATGAGTGATGCATGCAGGACTACTGGCCTTCCACCTTTAGAGCAGTAGGGGTGGCAGGGATTAACGGGTGAGGCCCCACGCATGAGGCCTCTAGAGGGAGAAAGAGGAGAGGTTTAACCAGTACCAGGTTCCCCGGAGAGAAGCGTGGCTGGCCAGCCTGTGACGGGCATCCCTCTGTTAACTGCTGCAGGGCCTGCTGGAATTTAGCCAAAGCCATTATATGCTTTACCAGCAGAGCAGTTCCAGAGTCAAACATTAGTCGAGAAGGGGTATCTATACAACACTTCAAAAGGACTCAACCCCTTGTCTTGGGGAGTGTTTCAGACCCAAACAAGAGTGACTGTTAGCAAGGTGGGCTCTAAGAGATAGATTTCCTGAGTCAACTTTTTTTGGGGTGCCTATTAAGAATCTCTTTCACTAAGCAAAGGTCTTGAATTAACCATTCCTCACTCCTAAAATGGGTGTACTGCAAGAGCGGTTGCAGGGTTTTGGAAGCCTTGGGATTGTAGGTTGTTAAAATTTTAAGTGTGAGGAAATGGCCCGGTAGGACCATCACCCTTACCGCCACTGCCGCCGCCGCCCCCTTGCCCTGTCCCTACTCCTTTCTGCCCTGTCCCTGCTCCTGTCCCTGCTCCTGTCCCTGCTCCTTTCCTCCCTGACCCTACTCCTTTCCATGTGCCTGGCCATGTAGGCGGGCACCTCGACCTGGGGACGGGTCTGGGAAGCCTGATGATCTGCCCACATGTAGTAAAAGGAGAACTGTTTCCTGGCTTCTAGGAAAATGTTTACAGTCAGTGAACGGAGGATCAGGGAAGCCAAGGAGGGAACTGAGGGGCCAATCCAGGTAGGATGGACAATATTTGAGGATGGAATCTGGGGCGTTTTGGAGTTTGTATATGGGAGAATATCTTCAATTAATGTGTACCAAGCAGTGCTCGCGGGAGTGTGGGTGGAAATCAGAACTCGGGCCAGATTTAAAAGCCATCGACTATTAAAGCGAAACCATGACCACGAGTCTACCCGACGGGTATATGGGTCTGGAGGCGCCGTGCAATTGAGGATGTGATTTAAGAGGCGTAGCCAAATGGGGGAATAGCGGGGATCAGAAACATCATGGAGGGTCACCCCTAGTCCCCATCTAGGGCCTTTACAGAAAGGGCACTCATATGAGGGGTGCTGGGGGAAAAGCCGAGACAGAAAGAAAAGGAGATCTGGGCCTAAGTAACGGTCTCCAAGGCGACGAGCAAAGTCACCTGTAGCAGGACACAGGGACCTGTGACTAAGATGGACAGGCATAGTGGCAAGAGAAAGGGCTTCAAGAGAGGACAATGTGCCTGCCTGAAGAGAGACAGAGGTTCTCCCCTCTCTACACCATGCAGCCTGTTCCCTGAGACGTTAGGTTGATGGTCACCCTAGTGGTTTTTAACTGGCCAACAAGGTCCCAGTAATTCTGGGGGAGCCTTTTCAGTGGCTCACCCAATACAGAAATGAAAGCAAAGAACAGCACAGTAGCGGGTGGGGAGAGATTTTCACACTCACCCCTCAGAGTTTTCAGAGTTCCACAGAACTCACCCAACAGCTTCTGGGTTCCCAGAAAGCTCACCAGAGCAGTGCAGTAGAGAGAGCTGCCAGTGCTAAGCAAAGCCTGAGAGGAGAGAAAAGTAAAGCCATGTGAGTTTTTTAGACCAGGCTTCAAAGGAAGGAGACTATGTTTCCCACCAGGTTGGGCTATAGGTGGTCCACAAACTCCTCAAGAAATCTTTAGCAGCTCCCCAGAGTAGCCTGGGCCAGCTGCCTCAGTTGCTTCAAGGATCATTGATTTCCTCCAGAGAACAGAGGGAGAAAATGTAGGGAAGAAAGAGAAGGATAGGAATAGACAGATTTGACTGACAGCTGTCAATGAGAGTCACAGCACTGATGGATCAGGGTTAGGGAGCGGGCCTGGGATCTGAGGAAAGAATTCAATGTCAAGAACGGTTACAGAAAAGCAAGAGATTTACAGATAGGCAGGAAGATGGACAAAGAAAGCACTCAGAACAGAGAGCGGTGCTGAGTGAGTAGCCGCTGAGGGAGCAAGAAGCAGGTGCTTATATGAGTATAGTGGGCAAGGAGTGGGGGTTTCATTATGGGATGTTTCTGAGTTGTGTCTCTTGCTTATGGGCTGGGCCTTTGGGGTCTCTTAGGCTACAGAGGTCCACCAAAGTTTGCCCATATTACTAGTCTGCCCTTCCGAAACGGTCCTTGGTCCGTTGCTTCAGCATTGCGTAATGTTGGTATTCTGTACATTACATTTTTAATTGGGGGGGGGTGGTGGCACCTTCTTGGTCTGTGATTGTTTCTCAATCAGACTGGTCAACAGTGAGATGGTTACTGATTTAAAAAGGCCTAATCTGTAGTGTCTTGGTGTGCTGAGCATGAATATAACTCTGAAATTTTTTTATTAGCTCTCGTTTTGAAGATATTTCATATAATTCATTTTATATGTTTCACCGTGTAAATTTATCCAGTAGGACTGCAACGACATCCTAATTCAGCCTAGAATGATGGAATATTGCATTGCATTGCATAATACCATCATGAACACATCATCCAGAGTTGATTGCATCATTTTCTAATGCAATGCAATACTACTGCCAGGCAGCTGCTGAGGTAAGCTGACATCAGCAGTGCACTATAGAAAGCTCTATCGGAAAGGTTGAACATTGAAAATATTTCAGACTTTGTGCGATACAGTTTAAGCTACTGTTCCATAGAACTGTTATTATTTTATCCATTTAGGCACAATACAGAACAGTCAAGCGTTGAAAGTGCATGAATAGCGTGGACAATTTCTGCTCTTATTTGTGGGGAAGTGACAATTGCCAACTAGAAGAAATATCACTTCTCAAGTGAAGAAGGCTTATCATCTTGACTTCAGATGCAAGGTTGGTGACCAACAAGCCTTGGGCCCCACATGTATGCTGTGCTACATGTGCAAAACAGCTTTCACAGTGGTTAAATGGCAAAAGACCATCAATGACGTTTGCAGTCCCCATTGTGTGGAGAGAACCATGCAACCACATAAAAGACTGTTAACTTCTGCTTGGTTCCTCCTCTTTCGTGCGGAATGAAGAAGCAAAAGAAGTCGAGAATAGTCTACCCAAACATTCTGTCTGCATTGACACCAGTTCCATACGGTGAGGGACTTCCTATTCCAGAACCCCCAGCAGAATATCCTCTTGATTCATCTGAGGAGGACAAGGGTGAGCTGACCTGTTCTTCTCCTGTTCCATCAGCATGCAGTAATCCAGATTTTCACTGTGGTGCATCATCAACCCCACACAGACTAACACAGGAAGAACTAAATGACCTGGTTTGTGATTTGGACTTATCCAAGAACTAGGCAGAACTGCTAGGATCAAGACTACAACAATGGAATCTTCTAGAAGATGAAGTCACAATTACTTTTATCGAAAGCAACACCAGCAGTTGGAGCCTTTCTTCAGAAAGGAAAGTACTCTGGTATTCTGTTCTGATATTGAGGGCCTCATGAATGCCTTAGAAATCACTCATGACCCACAAGAATGGAGACTATTTCTAGACTCTTCAAAACTGAGTCTTAAGTCTGTGCTTTTGCACAATAGAAACCTCTTCCATCTGTTCTATTCCTGAACAGCTGTACAAGAGACAAGCTAAGAAATCTAAGTAGTGTGTGACTTGATTTTTTACAGTTATTAACCGTAGGCCTACTACTATTGGCATGCATTTCGTGATGTAAACATCAGTTTATTGGAGATTACAAAAAAAACTAGAGCCAAAATTGGAATTTGACTGTCATATTCATGTTGAGCACATACAAATTGATAGGAAATGACTAATTTTATTTCAGTAACTTGACTTTTGTAAAAATTTGTTGACCAATGTAAATGGCCTTGGAGCACCCTGTTTCTACCTGACTGCCCATACCCATTTCCTAACTTTCTCCTTCATGAGGATTGTTTCGTTATACATCATTTTGCTTAAAATTGCATTTTCCACGAACCTACTGAAGACGTTACGTGAGAACTTACCGTGTGTGATCTCTTGCTATCACGCTACCTCCCAAGATGTTCCCCAGCGAAAAGAGGGTAGCCAGATTTTGAGTTAGCCACAGAGTGCAGTACCTTACAAACAGAAGATGGGGAAAAAAAAAATAGTTTATTTGAATTGAACTGCACAAGATGAATTAGGAAGATTCACTTCTCAAATTATTGTTAAACAAATTGCTGAAAAAGTGTGCACTCCAAGAGTTCCTGTTTCGTGTCCTATTTTCCCTGTGACCAAGTACTCAAACATTAATAGTAACAGTGATGGTTTTGATTACTCAATTTTCATTGTACTTTGATTTTATGGAATGCATATTTTATTCTTATGACCCTTAATTTTTCATATTTTAATTTCTGCACAGCACTTAAGGTGTTAAGAACTTTAACTGCTTTTATAATGAAAGCACTGAAGTTATCTTTAATTTCTTTGTAATGTACAACAGTTGGCTAAATAAGAGCCTAACTGACATAACAGTGATTAGAACTCCCTGATAAACACTGCCACCCTCATGGGGTCCAACCGAACCCGGATTTATAATGGGCATTTATGATGGGCAGCTCTGACCATCCCTGGGTCAAATATTTCCTCCCTGCAAGGCCCATTAACCTGCTCAAATCTGTGTTTCAAAAGAATCATCATTCTCTCCTATAGTCTTGCTCCTGAATTCTGGAAGCCAACATTTTGATTGTCCAACTGGGACTTCTCGGAAGCTCCAGACTCTGTCCTTGCCCTCACAGACACTTCTGACACCAGAGGGCCGACTGGATCCTATGACCCAAAAGGCAGGGTTACTGGCCCCACAGCTTATTACCTTTTGTTAAGTCCTTTCCTATTCCAGGTCATAGAGTTGGCAGCTTTTCATGTCACTTGCTATGTGAAACAAAGCAGAGTCCATAGGTGTGGAATGTGTTTCCCCAGGAAAACAAAGTGATCTAAAGGTATGGCTTCCTTCTTGGTGGTAGAGATACAAGATGCAATCATTTGTCTTTTATTTTGGCTCTGGTGTCTAGCATGGATCACTGAAAACTTTACTAATGCCCCACACTCCTGAATCTTACAGAGTTTATCTCCCATCATCTGGAAGTATGTTTCTTGTAAGGCCTCCAGTGTGTTAACCATCTCCTGTTTTATCTTGCCTTTGATATGATGGATTAAATGATTACATACAAAGAGACCAAATGGTCCACATTTCTTCAGATGACGACAGAGAATAAAACAGTTCACATAGCACTGATACCCGGTGTTGCCAGAAGTTTCCTTCTGCTTGGGAAGGCTGACTGTTTCTCATCCTTTCTTGAATGGGCCAGAGAAGAATACATTGGACAAATCCATAACCACTACCACTTGATTGAGTGCCAGTAGTCTACAGTTTTCCTCCATGGTCAGTGGAAATGTGGTGACGTAAATCAAGATAGGATTAAAAAAAAAACCCACTCCTGCATTCTTGAGATGCTGAGGGGCGTTAAATCTTCTCTATCTCCCTTCCCCAAACACAAGATTGTTTTCGATTTACAACATTGGTGGGAGAAGGTATAGTTTCATAAATTTCCAATTAAATTCCCCCAGTACTCCAGCTGCCAAAGGGAAAATGACGACGAGATGTATTCATGGCTGTGACCCAGACTTTGGGTCTGGACTCATTTATTACCTAATCTCCATCTGCCCCTATTGTTACATAGGCCATTGTGATTCTATTTCAAGTACCCAAATATCAATGTCCATTTAGATTCTATGTCCTATAGTTCCCAAAATATGTTTCATCTCTCTTCCACACTATATAGTTTTCTGAGTAAAAATACGTAGATCCTTTTGGTGAATGACTAAGGGATTCATGACAATATGCCCTTTCCCTCTGGGATCTGCCCCCTCTTCTGTCAGTGACTTCACTCAGGTGTGATGACTCTACAGAAGGATTGAAATGTTCTACTGGAACATCCACTCTCAGCTCTACATTCTTGTTTTCTTGTGACTTTCTGTATTAGGTTATTACCCATCCATTTTGCCCCTGGGGAAAGCTATATTCTTGCAATCATCTCGTATCTTCTGCTGGTCAAGTCCCCTGGCTGTCACTCAGGCCTTCTGTCTGATGATGATGATAACTGAAGGCCCTCCTTCCACTACCCCCTCAGGCTTCTAATGGTTAAACATAGGTACCTGATCAGAATATCAAATCCCACATCCTCAGAGACCGTGTCTTCCCTCAGCAGTCAGCACACACTCTTACCCTGTTTATGTTTTAGCATCCTTGACAGAGACTTTCAAAATCCAACACATCGGTCTCCCTCGGCTCCTGCTGGTACGTGCTGGCTAAATCTTGTAGCTTTGGAGGGTTATAATCTCTCTCTTTGCTGATCAGCTTCTTCATATCCAGAACAACTTAGCCATAGTTATTGGCCTTGCAGCCAGGAAAAGAAGTGGGTGCAAGTCTTGAGGGGGACCCTGCTGCACTGGAGAAGAGGCTTCTCTCCCATAAAATGTCTCCTGACATGGGGGGGATGGGGAAGTGACAGCAGTTAGTAGGTAGGGTAAGACCGACTGTAAAAGGCTCTGAGCATTTAGAGGAATCTCCTGAATCAAAATCTTCAGACATAGCTACCAAGATGTTCCCACTCTGTGTCAAGGTCTTAGACTTTCCTCATGAGGGTCCCAACCTTGGCATGTAAGGTATGAAAATAGTAACTCTTTATTGAGTGCTTCTGTGATATGTGCTTTACACACTACATTTATTACATGCTTTCCTTTGCCCAACACACCAATGTGGCATCTACAGAGACAGATACCATTAGCTGTATACAATGCAGGGAAACATGATTTCCTTGGACGTGGTAAAAGTTCTACTTTCAAAAAACACAATCAACAGCCACATCTAATCTGTTCTTTAATTCGACCCGCCATCTCATTTCTGAAACTTCTAGAAGATGAATTCAAACTTCCTCACCTTACAAACTCATTATGCTCACAATCCTCCCCATCCTCCCACCCAAACACACTCACTCACTCACTCTACTAAGGCTGCGTCTTGACTGCATCCACCCCTGCTCTTATCAGGAGCCTCTTTAGATCCTGTCTTGCTGGCCACCTTCACCATACTGACACTTTGATCACACCTTCTTGCCTGAACTTTGCTTTTAATACTTAGCTTTTGCTTCCTTCTTCATTAAGTGCTTTACTGCAAGCAAAGTCTGAAAATCAGCTACCAGCGCTTACCTGGTTTCTGTACTTGACCTTCCTTTCCTGCCTGTTATCCCTCCCAAGGGTGGTCTCCTCCATTACCACCCGGTGTCTTTCTAAGACACCCCAGAACTCCTTCCTGGCCTTACCCTCCCTTCTCCCTCCTCCCTCCTGAGCTGCAGATTTTATTCCTAACTTGAACCTAGCTATGTGGTTATGTTCTCCAACCATTATCTCCTTCAACCCGGCATTTCCAACACCAAAATCATGGTCCTGCTACTGCTCCATACTAGTTCCTGCTTTTGCATCCTCTGATGTGATTACTGGCATTCCTACCCACCCAGCTCCCAAGCCTGACATCTCTGAGTCACCCTCAACTCCTCCCACTTCCACACCCCCGCATCCAGATGTCTCATTAATTCTGTTGGTTCCGCATTTGATTTGAAATCCCTCTCACATCCAAACTCTCCTTCGCCACCCCCCATACTTCCACTGCTAGATTTCAGCTCCTTTATGTCATTCACCTTGACAACTATGGAGCCTTTCCATTAAGCTTCCTAAGAAAATTCTTTTTCACACCCTGTTCTTCATTCTGCTTTGTCACTGGAATAACACTCCTAAAGCCCAAGTTCTCATCCAGTCTTTCTTTGCACAAAAGCTTTCCACGGCCTGCCCTCACCAGCCTTTCAAGACTCACATTCCTACAAGTACCATACGAGGCTGTTTTGTTTGGCCCTGGCTAAAGCTTCTCTTCTGCTATGGACTGAACTGTGTCACCCCATTCTTATGTTGAACGCTTATCTCCAACCTACAGTATCTGGAGGTGGGGACTTTGGGAGGTAGTTAAATTTAGATGAGGGCTCTAATCCCAGCCCAGCCATGCCAACTCCTGATCTTAGACTTCTAGAACTGTGAGAAAATACACGCCTGTGGTTTAAGCCTCCCAGCCTGCGGTGCTGCAATGGCAGTGCCAGCTGACCACAGCACCTCCGTCCCTAATGCTCACTTTCTCAAGCTCAGTTCTTGGCTTATGCAAACTCCTTTCACACCAGACTCTAAGCCCAATGTTTTTTCCTACTCTAACACTATTTCTAGTCTCCCCATCTGCAGTACCCCCAGAGCCTCTTACTCTCCTATTTGCCTGGTTCAACTTCTATTTGCCTTTTATGTACTAGTCAGTGTTCTCTACTGCAAATGGTAGAAAGTGGGTCTGGCGGATTTAGACAAAGTGAGGTAGAAGGACAGGGTGACAAGTGAGGTTCAGGGAATGAACAGGACTGAGGGACCTGTACAGCCAGACCACAGTCACCATCAGAACACAGGGGTGTGGGGCCTCCCTGGCAGTGCAACGGGTTAAGTGCAGCGCTGTGGAGCTGTCCGCAGCTGTGGCGTGAGTTTGATGCCTGGCTGGGGAATATTCCCACATGGCACAGCAAACCTCTCCTGTCTTGCCCGCTGCTCCCCTCAGCAGTGTATTTTGGTCAATCTGCCTGTTCTGCTCCCTACTGTCTCTGGTGAACCCTCTCACTGCCTCACACCTCTGGCCTGTACCCCAGCTTGTATGCAAAAATAAATAAATCTTTAAAAAAAAAAAACACAGGAGTGTAGCCAAGACCTGCCCCTGTCTCTCCAGGCCTCCACCAGCAAGTCTAACTGCTCTGTGTCACTTGCTGGCACATCTGATGTGTTAAGCATGACCATGTGCCAGCAGGCTGCTTGCCAGGGTGCTGAGGAAAGTGGTATAACCAACTCTCTTCCAGACTTGGTGGTAAGGCAGAGTACACACTTCTCGCACAAGCAGACACACTGTGTGGGATTTCCTACTCACAAGAGATTTGGGGCCTCTTGTTATTTGCCTTTGTGACTGAGATCAAGGTTGACAGATATTTTTAGTTTTTTTAAATATTTTTAATTGAAATTAATCTATACATCATCAGTGGCACACTGAAGATATATTTAATACCAAGATGTATTTGATACCAAAGCTAATCATTTTTTAATTTCCTTTATATGGAAAAATCCTTAATAGCTATGTGATACCAATAATAGCCATTATTTGATTTATTTTTAGTTTTCAATTAAACATAATATATTTTAATTATAAAGGCATAAAAATTCAGTGTAAGATTTTATGTATTAATAAAAATGTGTACTCACATTTTTATGTGAAAAAATATGCCTTGAATTTACATTATTTCTAGGTAATAAAAGATTTCATTAAATTTCAAACAGTCTCAGTAATCACATAGATTATCAGACTGTAGATAATATGAGTTCTCCTTCTTCCTCTTTACAATTTTGTGCTATGTTTTTTTGCCTCTCAAATCTGCTGTTTAAATGTAGCACAGCTGAGGTTATAGACTCTGTAACGGAAGCTTGAATGATTCCCAGCCTCTACAGACTTACTCTTCTATGATTAGGTGAAATGCCTAGCTGAATCCATATGCTGGAAGAGGAAATACATAACTAGGAGTTCTTAGAAGTAACTCCTTTGTACAATATTTATTAGAGATTATGTAACCAAAAGATGAGAATTTCAAGCTTACATGTCTATTAACACTCAGTAGCAATTATTTCAATTGAAACTAAGGTCCCATTTAACATGACTTCATAACCTTGCAAACTTGATGGCATAAAATGACAACTCACTATATTCATAGATTCTGTAGGTCAAATATTTGGAAAAAGACATTCTGTGCTGTCTTGTCTCTACTCCATAATTATTCCTGGTCTGAAATGGGAAGGTTGAAAGGCTGACCAAGAATTTCTTGCTCTCTGGGGCATGGAATAATGGAAAGGCTTTTCACACACAGGCCTGCATCTGGGCTGGAAGGATAATAAAGGCTGGGGTTACCTACAACTAATCTTTCCACATGGCATGGTGGCTCCAGGTTTTTTACAAGACACCACACATTGAAACCAGTGAAGCAGGCAGAAGTTCGCCAACTTTTATGAGTTCATAATGTCATTTTTTTAAACGACGTGTTTTTATTTATGCATGCATGCAAAAACTGGGGTGCAGGGGTGAGAGGATTCACCAGAGACAGAGTGGGGAACAGAATAAGTGGTTCTACTGAAATACACTGCTGAGGGGAGCAGCAGGTGAGATAGGAGAGGTCTGCTGTGCCATGTGGGTCAGCTCCCTGGCCAGGGATCAAACTCAGGCCGCAGTGGCTGCTGATAACTTCAGAGGGCTGACTTAACATGTGTGCCACCAGGGAGGCCCCATAATGTCCCTTCTGCTGCATTTTCTTGGTTGCAAGGAAATGACAAGCCAGATTCAATGGAAAATGTTATTTGCCTCCAAACAAGGAGCAAGAAGAAAGCAAGAGGTTGGGGAGAGGCTGCAGCCATATTTAACAGATACGCAACCAGTGAAAGGCTATGGGGGCAGAAGTGTGTTATAACAGACTTTGTTTAGAACTGCCAGAGCACGACAATCATAAAAGCAGGCATTTAGGCGGTTTTATTATTGCACCCCCTTCATTGCCTGGACCGGGACTGACTGCTGCCGCTGGCCCTATCAGTACATCGTTGTTTCTGTGTTCTGACTGGGAAAACCTTGGTAATGAGCACTTAAAAAGGGCAAAGGTTTGCCACATTGTTTCATTGTTATTTGTTACCTCTGCCTCCAAAAGATTATAAATTCGCTGCTATTTGAAGTCATTTCTTTATAGCCACCACAATGCCAACAGTGGCATGAATATAAAACAGACTTAGAAAAGTAAGTTGATTGGTTCAAACAACTACAACCAGGTCTTGAGTGCTTATTATTTGTAATTAGGAGGTTTAAACAGATGCCTTGCTTTTACCCCTTAATAAATCCATAATCTCAGAGTATACGGATGCAGAAAATGGTACTCAGAGCGCTGCCTAAGGGACCATCACGCTGAGAGGAAGTCAAACCTTGTGGAAAGGCAGGCTCTGCATACACAAAGCACTGGATGAATTGCTCTGACCTGTCTAAATAGATCTACCTCATTCAATAAATCAAGCATTTGCATTTTCTATGGCAATTAGAACCAAGAGAAGTAATGGGATACACTTAGACATTTATATAAGGTCCCAATAAGCCCTACCACTTCACAACTCCAACCTTAAAGGGTAAAACCTTCCACTAGTCTCATAATTGTGGAGATGATGCCTAAGGGGATCTATGCACATCCTGAGGGCAGGGGGTCCCCGCTACCCATTCAAGCAATCCTCCTCAGCTGCAACTGCCTGTGGACACGCAGGCAGCACAACTGGATTCCCAAAGATGCTGGCTGGAGAGGTCCCTGTCCCTAACCGAGTCTCTGGCAGTGCATCCCCGTGTTCTCAGTTGCCCTGCACTACTTTGTACCCTCCAGCAGCCAATTTGAGAATATTCCTTATACCCTCTAAAAAGCCCTAAAAGGCAAAGTCCCTTTGCCTTTGATTTCCTCTAAAAAGACTACATGTATTTGTGAACAACTGAGTAACACTCTTTTAACACATGCATGTGCCAGCACTGTGTAAGTGCTTTAAGCAGATTATCTTGTTCAACCCACACTCCTATGCCATTGGCACTATTGTAATTCCCAAATCAAAGATGAGAAAACCAATGCTCAGAGAAATTTAGTAAGTTGCCCAGAGACACACAACTGGTATGGGCCAGAGCTGGGACTGGAGTTCAGAATTCCTCCCACGTGTACTCTCCAAACCACTTTGTGCAGCCAGCAAACTAATCACGCGCCGGGTGCTGACCATGCAGAATCCCAGGTGCCTTAACCCAGCCCCACTGCTCTGCTGGCTCTGTCATCGCTCTAGTTCCCTGAGAGTGCAGTTTTGGCTTGCATCATGCCCTCTGCTGCTGTGGTGGCCACAGCACAGTGTGGTGTTCGGCCACTACCGACAGCTTAGGGACCGAGCCACCGATCACAGAGCACTCACCAGAGAAGGAATGCTAGAGGAAACTGCTGCATGTCAAGCAGGAGTAGTTCTTGTATTTAAGTATTCTTAATGGCCCAATGTGCTCCTATGTCCATTACTTTTAAGTTTAACTTAAGACACCACTGATTTAAGAGGGGCATGTTTAACAAAGTCACAGGGTCTTTTAAGCCATTCTGCAATTGATTTTCCTTATTCGATAAAGTTTTCCTATTGGGTATACTTTTTTTTCCTGAAGCTCTTGGGTGTTAAGATGATCGCTTTGGGGTTATTTACAAATACAGTTAAAATAGGGAAAATTCAATCGTGAAGCTGAAGAATCAGCTTCAGCAAGAAAGCAAAGGTATTACTTTAGGATGATAAACCTCACTCCCACTTCTACAAATTTGTCTCAGGTTCTCTTCATCATTGCTTGCCAAAATTACTAATAAAATTGCCGTTAGCCCTCTTCATGTTACTGCTCAGATTATGTTCTAAGTGGAGACTAGGACTGGCTTCACAGGTGGATAGCTTAATCCTTGGCTTAATTCTCTGCTATCACCATCTAGACATTCATGATGATTTATTTTTATTGAGATGGTGTTGGCTTATGTCACTGTTGGTATTTTGAAAGTATAGGAGCCCCCTCAGGTATCACCACTGAAGTTTACTTGCCGGCAAATCACCAATGGCCCCAATCCCTCATCATCCACTGTGCTTCCTTCTCTCTTTGTTCTCATCCCTTCCCCACCCCTTCTCCCTCTGGATGCTTCAGTCCTAGAGTCAGCTCTCAAGGGTTGGTTTTCAAGCTTGCCTTTTTCTGGCCCTTGGTTTACCTAATGATTTTTGAAGAAGAGACCTCTCATTTTTACTTTACACTGTTCCCTGTAAATGCTTTGAAAGCTCCTCTGTGACTTTCCTAAGAATTGCTAGAATATGATTAGAAACATCTGGATTTTCTGTAAATTTCTTTCTTTTATAAGGCTATCTAATTTTATGGCCACAAAGTGCCTCATATGTGTAATTACTGACATCTGCAAACATCTTTTTCATATATGGTAACACGCAATCAATCCACGGATTAGAAATCAGGTATTTCTTCTCAAGGGGTTCATTGTTAAACCACTACAAAGAGTCAGAATCAGAATGGCAGAGGATGGGGCTTTCTGGGGGGAACTGCACGCAGTTGTACAGGCCTCCAGCCTCGACTTGAAGAGAATGAGAAGATGAGGCTGAAACAAAGGCCTTAAATACAAAGGCCTTGTACATCATGGTTATATATTGCAACGTTACTCTGAATCCAACAGGGAGTGAACTATTTAACCACCTGCCCTCCCTTGAGCTTTCCATGCTCTTCCTTGCACCCTTGGGTTGTGAACTCGTGGTACACCCCTAAACCAGTGTGTCTAACACACTGAACATATTACTGACTTGCCAAGATTTCGTAATTGGTGAACCTGATGTCAGAGCGTTATGTTCACTTATTAGTGACAGAGTAGCCCTAAACTTATATGCCCCAGTGACAGCAACTGGAGCCAAGCATAGCTCCTCACGCTAAAAGGCACGTCTTCTCTTCTGTTGGCCTGAGGACCTCTCATTCCCGGTCTTCTCAATACAAGACCAAGGCCAGACACTCCACTTTCAGTGTTGGCTTTCTCTCCATTAGTCAATCTGGTTTTTGTACACTGCTAGATCTTTCCTTCAGGTAAATGAGTTTGTAAAACCTCTTTCTGTCTTAAATCCTCTTTCCTCCCTCTTTCTTCTCCTGTTTCTTTATATTTTAATCTTATTTTTTTTAAAGTTTTTCCAATCTATCCCCCATATCTAGATGTTGCTTCAATTTTTCTTAAGAGTAGGGAAGGGTCTTATATGTTACTTTCTACTCAGGATCTGGAAAAGACCATTGATTAATTATGACTTCTGTTTTCTTTGATTTGTGCTGCAATTATGCTTATTACTGATTTGTGTGGTAGCGATATTTTTACATGGCCCTCTTTTCTCTTAAGACTAAAAGCTCCTTGAGGTCAACAATGAAAAATGTCCCTATTGTGGCATCCTTAGCCCAAGCACATTGCCCAGGACATGATAAAGACAATCAATATTCGCTGAAAGTACATAAGGCAATGAGTGTATTCCACTTGCTTCTTTTTCTTTCTCATAAAAACTTGTCTCATTTTTAAACTTTTAATCTGTATTTTTTTCTTTCTGGCACATGTTATGTTTTTAATGGTATTCTAGGAAATCTCTTTTCTTGTCTGCCCAGAAAGATAGAGCCTACTCCCCCTTCTCCACCATATTTGCTATGGGGAATAACATTCTTACCAGATACCAGCTCCTGTCTATCTCTAAGCCCACTCCTGCCTCTGCTCCCTCAGCTATGTCCTCTTGCCCTCTCAGTTCAAAGTCCCAGCAAAGCAGACGTGTTCAAGAAGCATACCTGTGAAATAACCCCTCCTGTCTCTCATGTTCTCTTGAGGCTTATCCTGAGTATGATCAACTCCCATGCCTCCTGCTTCCATGCTGAAGTGGTGTGGGGATGTGGTGAGAACCACGGGCTCCTGCCTCCCCTCTTCTTTCTCTGCAGCTCACACTACTCCACCTACCAGGTACATCATACTCTAGCATCTTAAGCACCTGTGATACCTGCCTAGCCCTCTTCTTCAGGCTTAGTAGACCACAATCCGTCACCCAGCTTTCAAGGCCAGACTGGTATTCCTGAGACAGTCCTTCACTTCATGCAGCTAAGCCTACTCATTCTGCTGAGCACACGCTTCACACCACACCTCTTGAAGCCTTTCTTCACTTTTTTAAAAAAGATTTATTTATTTATGCATAGAAGAACTGGGGTGTAGGCCAGAGGTGCAGGGGGTGAGAGGATTCACCAGAGACAGAGTGGGGAGCAGAACAGGCGGATCTACTGAAATACACTGCTGAGGGGAGCAGCAGGCGAGGTAGTAAAGTTCTGCTGCGCCCTATGTGGGTCAGTTCCCTGGTCGGGGATTGAACTGAAGCTGTAGCAGTGATAGCTCTGAGACTTAACCCCTAGGTCACTGGGGAGACCCCGTCTTTCCTCATTTCACTCATGCTTCAAAATGCACCCCACCAGCCCCTAGCTGCTCCTTTACAAGGAAAGATGTTTCCAAACCAGGTAATAAATTTCTGCTCTTTGAATGGTCAGAGTGTCTTCAAATTATTTTCTCTGTTTTCAAAGCTGGGTGGGAATCCTTCCCTGCTTGGAGTCACAGTCCACCAACTGCCGTAGCTGGAATTACCAAGCCGTTACAGCACCAGCTTTAGCTACATGAAGCTCAGCTCCTTATCTTGATCCTTAACTGTCATTACTGCATCTGGGTCTGGGACTCAAAACAGCGCACTGTTTCAGTCCTATCTCATCAATTCTGTTATCAACCAAACAAAAACCGCAACATTTTCAAACCAAGGATGTTATATTTTGCTTGGTTGTTGGGTAGCAAAACCTGATCTGCTCTGAATTAATGTAGTGAATTAATGTGAAGGTACTTACAGTGTGTTCTCTTTTCTGTGAATTTCTATATATTTTGATGTTGACATGTGACTGTTTCATTGTGGGGAGCAGCATCTTACTCTGCCCATGTGTCATGTAACAAGCAGTGCAAGTACCACGTTCCATTTCTAAAATCTGAAAAAATTCTGAATTCTAAAATACGTCTCCGCTGGAGAGTTCAGATAAGGGGTTGTGGGCCTGTAGCCAGGCAACATCAATATCGTCCACATTTGACCAACTGAAAAACAAAGGCTCAGAGAGGATAAATCACTCACTGATGCCACATCCCTGAGGTACTGGAGGGTAAGAACTGGAATTTGGACCCTCATTCCACCTGGGACATGAACCATGCACCAAGGCCACTGAATATGGATGCCTCTTAAAAGATGAAAATAGGAGAAAAAGTAGATTCTATTCCCACAGCCTGCCAAATGCATTAATTTTTCAGAAATCAATAGATTCCTGGAAAACATTCAACTTCTTAGAGGTCATTTCTGAAACATAAAAGGAACTACCCACTTAAAAAATAGCTGAAGTGAAAAAAGTTAAAAGTTCACAACATTAGCTTATGCATAGTGGAATTTGCTATAAATGTTACATATATTTTGTTTAAATTATATATAACAGTGTATTATAGTTACAAGCCCCTTTCTCAAAAGCAGTATGTCTGTTCCTTCATTCAGATAGTGCCTATATTCCAAAGTCCTTTCTGTATTCCCACATCTATGCTGGGGGGTGGTGTCAGGTGTAGAGTAAGGAGTAAGACAAAAATCAAACACCATCTCTGGCCAAACCCCCACCCCCATCCTTAAGGAGTTCCAGTGTAATGTCTTAACTTAGTTGTTTGAAACTATAACTTGATGGCAAACATGTCATACATGGAATTTTGGTAATTAGCGCAAAACCTCAAGAAACTGTTTAACTCAGGTACTTAAAATGTATTATTAATCGTGCTATAGGGCTACCATGGAGTTCAATATTTCTATGAAAAAACAGGTAGAACATTTTGATTCTCAGTGTATTTGTAACATAGCTGTCCCTGCAGGTGGGAATATAGATTTCTTCTCTAGGAAGAAGCTTCTGCTCACTAAGACCTAGGACTAGCCTGGCTTTACACCTCCCGCCTTACTTTCCACCCCACTGATCTCCAGTTCAAGAGCCTTCAAATGAATCAATCAATCTCTCTCTCTCTCTCTCTCTCATACACACACACACACACACACACACACACACACACACACACACACACAGTTAACCAACAACAAGTCTTCAGTTCAGCTCTTTAAATGTTTTGCCACTGTTTCTAACTGCAGCCACGACTCCACTCAGGCCTGGTGACCCAACACCTGGAGCAGTTTCAAAAAAGGGATATTTAAAAAATCAAATATCCTTCTGTCATTTCCTCACGTCTCTTTAATGACTTTCCATTTTCCTTTTAATAAAAATCCAAACCCCTTCACTAGATGTACAAGGCCTATGGTAACCTGACCCCTCTGACCTAATTTTCTGTCAGTTTCTTCTCTGCTTGTACCTCCCAGTGCTCATCCCCTCCCTCCCCCCACCAAGTCTTCTTTCTGACACACCAAGTTATTTTTAGTTCCTCCAGTTTCTCCTTTCTGCACTCACACCTCTGCTTGGAGAACTCCTAGAGCTCCAGTCCCGCCCTGACCGAGGTAGAGTCTTCTCTAGGCATAATGCAGAGTTCCTGTCGAAAGCATGGACTTTGTCCTCAACCTGCTTGAGTTTGGAGCCCTGCTTCATCAGTTAGTCACAAATCCATGGGCAAGTTCCTTAGCCTTTTTCTGTCTTAGTTTCCTCCACTTTTAGGTGTCAATGCCATGGATTATTTGGGTTTCCTGACTGATGCACAACACCAGCACCGTCCTCAATGCATAAATGAGCATCCAGTAAACCTTAACATTTCTTATGACTGTCCCCAACACCATGCTGTTGCCACTGGGTAACAAAGGAAAGGAATTCCCAACACTTACCATCTGGTAAAAGAGAAAAAACACCTTGTTTCAATACAAAAATTATGTCTTTTCCTAACAGTTATGAACAAAATACTGGAGAGCAAAATGAGAATAAGCTCATTTCTCCAGCTGGGATGGAGGCTGAGCTTACGATCTGAGGTGCATGGCAGCACCAAGGAGAGAGGTATTTTTGACATCGAATAACTCATGTACCCCAAACTCAGAGCATTTGGGGTGAGGTACAGAAGCTGGTGGGTGTGGGAGAAGAGAGATCAGCAATGGAGTTTCATATTTTCCATTTTCTTTCTTTTTGAGAAGGAGTGAAGTGAGTGTAGGAAATTGTGGGGGCACAATGAGAATATGTCTTGGCAGCTTTTTGTTGAATGAAAATTCATATATACCCACAATGACTACAAAACTGTGTGTGTGTGCCTTTGTGCCTTGGGGGACACATCTTTTTCTTGTAGTGACATTGCATTTACCTTTCTAAGGTATGAGGTGAGTCTTTTCCTGTTATCATATAAATTAAAGCAGTATCTCAAGATCTGGAATCCAAATCTCAGTGTTTAATTTTTTTCTGATTCTATGACCTCTAGCTACATTATATATAGTATGTATCACACCAAGATCATGCACATGCATAATCACACATTCATTAGTTAGTTTCTTAACTGAGAATCATCTGAAAAAATAAATTCTAATACGTTTGAGGATTAATCAGAGATATTTGAGATATATTTTCACTATTTTACCCATGTTTCATGTCCTGACATTAAATTTAAATTTTTCATCGGTTATATGTTAATAGTTTTGTAGGTTCTACTTTATTCATATGCCTATAAGTTAAACTAAAATTAATTCTTAAATTTATCTAGCAGTCTAATGAACCTTTTTTTTGGTAGCACTTAAAATCTCCAGGTTAGTTTTTTACATACTCATTTTAGTTTGCTATTTGCTAGTCAGTGAATTTTAAATCTCAGAGATGAGAGGACTTACAATCATAGGAATCTAGTATCTTTTTTTGGCATAGAACTCCTCAAGTGTCATGTAGTTTTCCTTGTATCACAACCAGGAATAAAATAATGATCTTATTTTTCATCTGGTACATGGAAAATGAATGTTAGATGGTAAATAGGTGCCATTCTCAATCTTGTAGGTGACAGAATATGTCAAGCAGGAGTGCTATTTTTCTTCCAGCTGATAGACAAAGTGCCACACGTACAATATATTTATCAGGGGGTCACAGCGGAGAGAAATGGCCTGCACGTAAAATCAGCCAGGGCTGCACTTCAGGGATAAGGTACACGTGTCCGTGATGAAGGGGTCGTTATTCACCAACAGACTATCAATCGGCCATTGTGCAGGGGACAGCTGAGTTACTGAGCATATTCTGATCCTAACTGCACGCACCAGCTGGTCCTCAACACTGAGGTTATTATTATTTACATCACATTTGTGAGTCCTCAGTATTGCCCATTTGAGATCAACTACATGATAAATTCAGTGTCTGTGGTTATGTAATCTTTTGTTAGTGCCCATTAAGTATATTGTAAAGAAAGTGGAAGGTTACTCTTGAATTTTCAAGTCCAGTATGTTTAAGAACCTGTATTCCCATGTCCCTAAGTTTGACAACTGTATTTATTTCTTCCAGCAACTGCGTAGTTATAATTCAAATCCATCTTTTTGAAATTTTAGATTTGTCCCAGTTACAAAGCATACAAAAATCTTCATGTTGCCATCTGAGAATGAAATTTATACTCCTTGTATGATTACTGCATTAAATCCTACAAACGGTTATCTTCACTTCACAAATGTTATAACAAAAACTCTGAGATGTTAAGTAAATAGTCCAAGTCACAGAACTAATCAGTGGTAGATTGACATTAACTTAAATTACTAACCTCATATACTTGAGCGTTTCCTCCTGGCTTGCACTGAAAATAGGGTATCTTCCAAGAACCTAAAGGGATCAATAAAATAGAAAACAACTAACTTTGATGAGGTAAAATAGCTGCTCTGATAATCATAACCTGAAAAAACAGACCAAATGTGATAGTTTAATGCTGAAAATTCAAACTAATATCATTTTACAGCGTTAGGCTCTATATGAAAAATATATTGAGAAATACAAGAGAGAGAAAGTATTTTTCAATGAAGCAAGTGTCCTAAAAAATGGTTTTAGGTTTAGTATTCCATTCCAACCAGTATAATATATAAATAAAATAAGAATAAATGATGAAATTGTATAATTTGTTTGAATACAACCTAATATACTTTTCACTGCCCCAAAAGAAGGATAGTCTTATCTACTTCAGCACTGTCCAGGAGAAATATAAAGTGCCTTGTCCAATAGAAACATAAAATGAACTTGCATATGTGATTTTTAATTTTCTAATAGCCTCACTTAGGTTTTTAAAAAGCAATTTTTAAAATATATTTTATTTAATCAACTCTAACAACATCTCAGTATGTGTCAATATAAAAATTATTCAATATCTGGGGGAGGAGATTTGTAAAGCTTTCAAAATCCATCGTATGCCTGACATGTGTAATCATCTGAATTCATACACTAAATTTTCATCTGGAATACTGGTCTGTATTTAGATTTCATAAAATTTACTGTATGAAAAGTAGATGCATAGGGCCTCCCTGGAGGTGCAACGGGTTAACTGCAGCACTGTGGAGCTGTTGGCAACTGCAGTGCGAGTTCGATGCCCGGCTGGGGAGATTCCCACATGGCGTAGCAGACCTCTCCTGCCTCGCCTGCTGCTCCCCTCAGCAGTGTATTTACATCATGCTGCCTGTTCTGCTCCCCACTCTGTCTCTGGTAAACCCTCTCGCCGCCCCACACCTCTGGCCTGCACCCCAGCTTTTATGCAAAAATAAACAAATCTTTTACAAAAAAAGTAGATGCATGTACCCAGTATCTTCTCAAATATATTTAGGAGTTTTTGAATAATCCAATTATCAGTTTTGAAATTGAAATGGACTAAAATTAAGTAAAATGTGAAATTCTGTCCCTTGGCCCCACTGGCCACATTCCAAGCTCAACAGTTACACCATCATCTCTCTACTTCCCTCTCCTCAAACCCCTGACCTCCATTCTACCTTTTGCTTCTGTGAGTTTGACTATTTTAAATTCCACATATACGGGAGATCTTTGCAGTATTTGTCTCTCTGTGTCTGGCTTTTATCATTTAGCATAATGTCCTCCAGGCTTCACCTGTGTTGTTGCAAATGGCAGGATTTTTTTCTTTTTTAAAGACTGAATAATATTCCTGCATGTGTGAGAGAGAACGTGAATGTACTATAGCAAATGACTATAGTTAACACTAATGGTACGCTTCAAGTTTGCTTCAAGGGCAGATACGGTCTTGTACTCAACACAGACACAATGGTAACTGTGAAATACTGAGTGTCAATTAGTTGAACACAGTGATTAATCGCAGTGTGTCTATGTACAGAAACATCAAGTTGTATATCTAAGGACATACAATTTTTATTTACCCATTATACCACAATCTAGTTGGAGGAAAAATAGAGAGATGGGTGAATACCAGTCAGAAAAGACGACTTCCGAAAACCTGATCTCTGTAAAAAGAGAACAGGAATTTCTGTTTTCTGAAGTTACTAGTTAATAGCAGAAGCAAATGTAAGGATCTCAGTGTTTTATTATATGCCTCTAAGAGATACAAGGTAAGACAGCCAAGAAGTACAACAGTACCACCAACCTCACAGAGGGAAAGGCAGCATTGGGGGGGGAGGGTAGGAAGTGGGAGGGTTGGAGGAGAGAAAAGATGAGCACCCTCAGGTTAGAAACTCTGCGAAGAAGTTGCTCACAGATAATAAAGACTCCAGAGTGATTGAAGAGAAAACAGGAAATAGACGTGCTTGCCTCTCATTTCTGGCTTGAAGCTGGGAAAACTTGACTTCAATGCACTCCCGCGGTGGGGAGGACGTGTAGCAGAGGAGATAGGAACAAAGATCTCTACCAGCAAGGGGGGGCAGACCACCCCCTGGGGCAGTAGGATATTGTGCTGGAGATTCTAGGGTCTCTGTAGGCCACGAGCTTGGATGGATGGAGGGAGTGCAGGCTCATAGGGTTATCAGTGCTCTCCCACCTGTGGCCCCGCAGGGGAGCACATAGCTGTGCGGGCCAGTGAAGACTGAGGAAACACCCTGAGGGGCAGCCCTGTGACCTTTTTGAGGTTGCCATCCCACCTTGGCCATTGAAGTCTCGCAGTCCTCAAACCAGACCCCAATGTCCTTTTGCCAGAAAGAGAAGAGTTAGAAACTGAGACTATCTGAATGTTTATTCAATATCCTCCCTCTTCCATTCCTTCCCTTTTCAGTGCAGGATGGATGCTTGTGATGAAGTTTAGATTAGCTATGGAAAAGAGGAGTTACATGCTTTATGGAATCTAGATTGCAATATATAAAATTTACGACTTCACTATCCAACCATTTATTGTACCTCCCCATCAGAATCATGAAAGGTCTGAATTATGAAAACACAAATCTCATCCATGGCCTGTCCTGCATCGCATTATCTGCCATCACAATTCTGCTACATACCCGACCAGATACCTTCACATTGCTGTTTGGCAAATTTATGAATGAGGGTAAGGATGGGTGCAGTAAGACCAGAATACTGCATACGCAAAGTAATGAGTGAACCCCCCCCTAAATTTGTCTATTTGCAAATGGATTTCTATGCAAAGGAGTGCCATGAAGTTCTACCCTTGATGCTAACTGGTTGTTATTATCTGTATGGAGCTATAAGTGGAAACTCTAAGAAAGAGAAACAGTATGACAGATGTTGAAAATAAACATTCAAAATGGTCTTGACAGGATGGAATGCCATTTTGAAAATAATTAGGATTTTTTTTAATAAATCTTTTTTAAGATTTATTTATTTATGCATAAAGGCTGGGGTACAGGCCAGAGGCGTGGGGCAGTGAGAGGATTCACCAGAGACAGAGTGGGGAGCAGAACAAGCAGATCGACAGAAATACACTGCTGAGGGGAGCAGCGGGTGAGGCAGGAGAGGTCTGCCACACCATGTGGGATTCTCCCTGGCTGGGCATCGAACTCGCATCACCGCTGCCAACAGGTCCACAGCGCAGCACTTAGCTTCTGTGCCACCAGGGAGGCCCTAATTAGGATTTTTTTTTTAATAATTCCAGGAATCTAGGATAAGGAGAACTTGCCAGGGAATCAGTCCATGTGGGGAAGTTTTGGAGGAGTTAGTACATCACTAACAATAAGTTCAAGAGTGCTATGTGGTTTTTTAAAAATAAACCTATTGCTTTTTTAGACTGTGTTAAGCAAAATAGCTAATACCTGGAAATCAGTTTAAAGATAATCCAATCACACTTGATTAGGACATATCAACCCATGAGTAAGAGTCAATAAAGTGCAATCCTGGGTCTCTCTGGTGGCGCAGTGGTTAAGCGCTGCGCTGTGGAACTGTCGGCAGTGGCGGCACGAGTTCAATACCGGGGGAGATTCCCACGTGGCACAGCACACCTCTCCTTCCTCGCCTGCTGCTCCCCTCAGCAGTGTATTTCCGTTGATCTGCCTGTTCTGCTTCCTGCTCTGTCTCTGGTGAACCCTCTCGCCGCCCCACGCCTCTGGCCTGTACCCCAGCTTGTATGCATAAATAAATAAATACTTTTTTAAAAACTTTAAAAAAAAAGAATTGAGGCCATTTAGTCTGCAGTAAAGAGGAGGCAAAGGAGAAGAGTTCATGATAGTCTGCAAACTACCCATTAGGGGATGTCTTTAGGCGTAGAACTTAAAAGGAGGGGCAATGGCATGAAAAAAGTGAAAGAAACAAGAAAATAAAAGGAACTAATTTCTCTACATCTGTGGCCATGGCACCCCTAGAAAACTAACGATCTCCAAGTGTCAGGCACTTCCCTCCTCAACAGGGCCCTGGTTCTGCATGTTCCCTAGCCTGTCCTGAGTTACCGCCTGCCATTACAGAGGAGCACTGCGGGCCAAGCTCAGTGCTATGTCCAGAACCTGCTTTATTATGTCATGTATGTATTATGTGCTTTAATCTTTTAACCACTCGGTATTACTATTGCTATTATCCCTGACATTTTATACATCAGGAGACCAAAGCTCAGGTAGGTTGAATGACTTGTCTAATGAAGGGCAGAGGTTAGACTCAACAGGTAGGATCTTACTCGTTCCAAAGTAGATGTGACCTCTGTGCCACAGTTATCTTCTCCTATGGATTATTTTTATGAGCCCCCAGTGCATTCATTCACTTATATATTAAGCAGGTACTGACTTACTACAGGTTTCTTTTAACATCATGCCTAATTATCACAAACTTGGTGGCTTCAAACAACTCAATTTTATTGTCTTGGGTTCTGCAGGTTGGAAGTCCAACATGCATCTCCCTAGAGGAATAGGAAGTGTTAAGCTCAGCTGCATCCCTTTGGGAGCTCTGGGGAGAATTCATTTCTTGCCTTTTCTAACTCCTGCAGCCTCTATCCATATTACCTAGCTTGTGGCGCCCTTCCTATCTCTTCAAAGGGAGCACAAACTTCACTTTCCCCGAAGCATGCCATTCTTGCATTCACTCACTGAATAATTTTTGAATGTCTACCAGGTAGAAGGTGCTCAGTGCATACTAGATAGAACAATGACTGAACAGATATTCCATTCTAACAGAATATTCTAGTGGAGGGAAGAGATAAAAAAAAATATACACAGAGAGAGACTGAGATTTTAGGTAGTGACAAATGCTACAAATACTCATACTCCCTCCCCTGTGCCTTCTGCATTTTTCATTCATTCCTTCTTTTATTTACTAAGTCTATGAAGTCTTAACTGAATTCTTATTCAATGTGTTGGTGGCAAGAATTAACTAAGCACAAGCTTTGCAATGCAGAATACAGACTTGGCTTCTGCATCCTCATTTTATTGACAAAACATCCAGAACTAGTAAAAACCATACATTGTGATAGATATCCCAAGAAAAGACAAGCTAGGACTAGGGGTTAAGTCTCAGCGCTATCTCCACTATGGCCTGAGTTCAATCCCTAGCCAGGGAGCTGACCTACATATGGCGCAGCAGACTGCACCTGTCTAGCCCACTGTTCCCCTCAGCAGTGTATTTTCAGCAGATCTGCCTGTTCTGCTCCCCACTCTGTCTCTGGTGAGTCCTTCTCACCCCTCACACCTTTGGCCTACACCCCAGTTCTACGTAAAAAAAAAAAGGAAGGACAAGCTAAGTGTTTGCCTATTCTGTCACGTGTATTTAGGACACCTTTCCCCTTCACCTGTGGCCCTCCTCTTGTCTCTTCAAAGGAAACACAAAATTCACTTCCCCCCAAGCATGCCATTCTTGCATTCACTGAATAATTTTTTAATGGCTACTATGTAGTACAAGGCATTCTTGCATTCATCTTCTGAATATTACCTTGGATGTCTCCTCTTTGAATAAAGTTTCAAGTATATATAGTATATGCTTAACAGATACAAATATCTGTGTTTTTATTTTTATTCTTATAATAGCATTGTTATAAAATTATACATTCTTTCTAAATTTACCCAATGGATGAATGTTTCTTCTAACAAGTGAGTCAGTTCACATTACTGAGTAATGTAAGCATTGTGATTACATTTTAGTAAAAGGAAACAAGCAAAATCCCTTTGTGTGTGTGTGTGTGTGTGTGTCAGTGATTAATATAGATGTTTGTATACACAAGGAGATAAATGTAGAACATATACTAGGCTGTTAATGGGAAGCATGTGATGAGCATTGGTGTTCTGCATCTTTGTGTTATTAAATATTCCTGGAATGGGTGAATGAGGTCTGCTAATAATGGTTAAACCTGTTAGCCTGGAAGACGGTTAGCATCCACTGACCCTTGAGGAATGAGTGGATACCATCCAACTCAAATCATACCTCCTGTTTGTGTTTTATTTTAGCTACGTTTTGACATCTGGTTAACCTACATGCTTTCATAAGTGAATTAAAAACCAAGGGAGCATAAATAATCAATTCTTGTCCTGTACCCAAACTTGCTTAATAGATTTTTATGCCATAATTTCCTATTTTGCAAATTAGGAATAATAGACTTTCTGTACAGATAACACCATTAGACTGGTTAAAAGGCACTTTCATTCATATAAAGTACTGAACAGTTGCCAAATATGAAGTGGAAACTAATTTTTCTTTTGTGATAGCCATGTCAAGTGATTATGCCCCAGGAAAATCTGTAATATCAAACACTGTAAAGATCCACCTCAAAGTTGAATATTTTTGAGCAAAGTTACCTTCCCCTATAACCTCTAAAGATTTATTTTTATTTACGTATGCAAGAACTGTGGTGTAGGCCAGAGGAATAGAGGGTGAGAGGAGTCACCAGAGATAGACTGGGGAGCAGAACAGGCGGCTCTGCTGAAATATACTGCTGAGGGGAACAGGGGGCGAGACAGGAGAGGTCTGCTGTGCCATGTGGATTGGCTCCCTGGCCTGGAGTCAAACTCATATCGCAGTGGCTGGTGCAGTGGTGACGATAGCTATAGCGCTGAGATTTTAACCCCTGTGTCAACAGGGAGGCCATTCCCCTATAACCTTTAAAATTCAATCTTCTTCCATTATGCCTCTGTAATTTTAAGCAAGGATATGATGGAAGAAGCAGCAAGTCTCAGGCCATACCTGAAGTGAAAGCTTTTTCATTGTTCACACAGTGAGGAAACTGTCTCAGGTTTCCTTACAAACCAAGCGTGAATCATTAGAGCAACTCAGGGATGATCTCAACATTCAAGAGAAACGAATATAAAGAGGGCTATATCCAGGCTTAGAGATAACTTCAGGACTACAGAAGTTGGACAAGGACGGACTTGGGCTGCATCTGAGATGGCTTTTGGAGATGAAAGGGAAGGCAAAGTTTCAAAACACAAAGATTATGAAGATTTTCACATGGACTACACTTACACTACTTCTAACTTCTGCTTAACAGCCTAGCAGAAATGTTACCTCACCCCTCTGATACTTTCCTGGCTTTCTTTCTCTAGCCTTTAATCTCAGCTCTCAGATTCAGTGAGACTTATGTGAATTGGCCATTTCCTCCAGACAAGAAATCAATGAAGAAAGAAAACAGGAAGGTTGAGCGGTATCTAGCTGTTTTCCCCTTACTTCCCATTTTATTGCTCTATTACATAAAAATTGGCCATCTGTCCTTTCTCAACAAGGCCTCCCTCAAGAGTCAAGGTTTATATTCTTTATTATAAGCTTTACCTTGAGTCAGTTTTTTCACCTACAAAGTGAAGAAGATCATGTTACCTGACGTAAATGGTCATTTTAAGGATTCAATATAATATTTAACATAAAATGCTTAAAACATTGTCCTGAACAGTGATCATTCACTTAAATCTCAACTTTAATTATAGTACTTATATTATTCAGGTATCATCCCACATTTATTTTATCTTAATAAGGATGGGAAATCTTTAGAGTGCATTTCTTCACAACTGTCAGAAAAGGTAAGAAATCATTAATCTGTCCTGAAGCTGTGTTAAAGAAAATCTCCCCAGCAACCCAAATTTCACTCTCTATTCATATGCACGAATCACAGAAGGAACTACTCTATGCCATGCATCCCTAGAGCCATGAAGTGGTGTGATATGCATGCCTTGTTAATTTGGGTAGGCAGAGCTCTTAACACGTTCTCTCAGAATGGCAAGGGCATCTCTCTCTTTCTCATCTCTTTTTCTTTCCTTCTCATGTATACTTATACTTCATAAATGAAATTACTCACCTCCTGAGTACAAGATTAGAACACTTTGGTCTAGCTCCAAAGGCCACAGGTCCGAAATGGAGACAATTCAACTTTTTTTTCCCTACAGAATTGTAAGCTGTGATAGATTGCAAAGGGCTTGAACTTATTAGCTAGGTAGATCCTTGTTTCCCATGGGCTGTTTTAAATACACATACAGGCTCTTCTGACAACTTGGGGCTACAAACCTTGCCTGGGGTGGAAGGGAGGGATCCAGAAGATAATTACTAGGTTTCATAGCATCCTAAAATGGTTGCCATGAACTAAAAACCTAAAACCTTGGTTTCATCTCTTAGGTGTACTATCAGTATCAGGTGCTGACATTACTACCATAAAAACTGAGTGTACTGACAAAGTCATCTCTTTCATACTTACTCTACTAGTGATATGAAATAAAAAAAAAGGACAGGTTTCTCCTTGTAGTCAACCAATTTGCTCTGTAACAGCAATGGTTTAAATGATAAGGAATTGAGCTATAGAATAAATCAGACTTGGGGAAGGACCTCGTTCTCATTGAACACAGTGACTCAGTGACTCACACATGGAGACACTTTGTTCATTTAATCCACTAACACTATGTTCTTCGCTGGCATTTGTGATGATGCCAGAAATGTAGATCTCTACTTCTTTTGTTCTGGTTTCAGTTGACACAATTTCCCCCATTATAATCACATTTTTTATGTTCCATTTCTGGTTGATAAAGTTTAACAGCTGGAAAGCAAACATTGGTATTCCACTGAACCACTGAATCTTCCTTCTCCAAATATCTGTTTAGTCAAACCCTACTGTGTTTTACTTTTTCTAATTCTGTTCATGAGTTCTGATTTTATCAAGTCTGTATCCTCTCGTTAGAGCATTCAAAAACGCAAACACCAGACACAGTCTTTCACCTTTCTCTTCTAACACTATTGATCTAAAATGAAAATTCAGATCAAACAAGAATAGACATATTAGGGCCTCCCTGCTGGCGCAACAGGTTAAGCACAGCACTATGAAGCTATCCAGAGCCACAGCAGCACAAGTTCGATTCCCAGCCAGGGAGTTTCCCACATGGCGCAGCAGTCCTCTCCTGCCTTGCCCGCTGCTCCCTTCAGCAGTGTACTTCAGTAGATCTACCTGTTCTGCTCCCCACTCTGTCTCTGGTGAACCCTCTTGCTGCCCCACATCTCTGGTGTGTACCCCAGCTTGTATGCATACATAAATAAATCTTAAAAAAAAAAAGAATAGGTACATTGATAGTTAAAATACACTTGAAATGTATATGTTCTGTGTTCTGAGATGATTTCTATTATGTAAGAACTGACCACTAGTAAATATCAGGTAAGTAAAATTAAATCAGCACTTCTCAAATTCTACTTTTAAGAAACGTCATTCAGGGGCCTCCCTGGTGATGCAAGGGGTTATGAAGTCTCAGAACTATGAAGCTATTGGCAGCCACTGCAGCACAAGTTTGATCCCCGGCCAGGGAGCTGCCCACATGGCACAGCAGACCTCTCCTGTCTTGCCTACTGCTCACCTCAGCTGTGTATTTCAGCTGATCCACCTGTTCTGTTCCCCACTATCTCTGGTGAATCCTCTCACCACCCCCCATTCCTCTGGCCTACACCCCAGTTCTTGTATGCATAAATAAATATTTTTTAAAAGTGATTCCAAAAATTCATGAACTGTAACTACTTGAGCCATACAGGCAGAGATAGGTCTATAAATGTTTGTCTGTCCATCCATATAGATATATTATTAAGGAAATACTATCATGGGAAGTCATGCTTTTCATTTCATATTTCAGATGTACATTACCAACACAATTAAAGCCAAAGGAACAAGACTTGCTAAACCTGTTCTATGCTTGGGGCTAATGTGTTTGGCCTTTCTTACTGGACTCAACAGAGTAGCAGAGTATCGAAATCACTGGTCAGACGTGATAGCAGGCTTTCTGGTTGGAATATCTATAGCAGTATTTCTGGTAAGTACAAAATTTTTTTAGCTATAATGGGTTTTTAATTAACCTGTATAGCCACCCGTAAGAAAATACAAGTGTGAATCACTGGGCTTATCTGACAGTGGTATATAAAATGATAGTATGTTTTTATGTCATTCATTTCTTCCTCCTCCATCACTCATTCTGCCTCAAGTCAGATTAAAGGATAAAAAAATATATAAATTCTACACTTAAAAATGAACACAGTATTTTCAAATAAAGTAGAATAGGGCTAAAAACACAGTCTTCCCTGGATAGGTTTTAAGACAGTTGTTTGAACATCGGAACAATTTGCAGACCATCCTAGAGTATCTGGAACATGTGAGAGCACTCCAGTACCTCAGCAAGTACTCTCCACGAGCTGCCATCTCTGTGGTGCACTACAGGAAAACATCATTTGTGAGATGAACTGGTTCATTTCAGTAGCTCAAAATTCATGAATAATTTCCAGAACAATACAACTGCAAATCAGAGTTTTCCAAGTAGTGAAGAGCTTATGCAGTGACTTCTAATGAAGTAACCAGGCTTTACTTCATCACAGAATCTCCTTGGAATATTTCTGTAGGCTTTGGTTATTGGAAAATATATTTCCATCTGACTTTAGAAGTAATCAGTACAATATGAGTATGTAACATTTCACCCAAATGAAAAAAACTGGACTATAAATCAAAACATAATTTTGCATAACATATGATCATGAGACACTATTTCCATCTTGATTACATTTAAATTGCCTCTCACAATTAAATTTCCTTCCTCAACCTCTTTTCACTAGTTAATAACCAGTGAACAAAAACAAACATGAATCTTCCCATTACCAAGAATGTGAGCCGCTTAGGACCTGGCCTTAGAATTCACTGTGGTCAAGTGGGAACCAGGCCTCATCCTACTCTTTGGCTAGTATTGTTCTCTTCTGGCATCACGTCCTCTGATTCTCAAGACCTACCCTCTCACTCTCTCCAGGGACACCCTGCACCTTCAGGAAAGCTAGAACTCAGACGCGACCCAAAACCTTTCCCTTGCTTTCCTCACAGCTATTGAAATGGGTTAACACTTGAAAAACAGGAAAAAAAAACACCTACTTAAATTGTAAGAAAATAATCACAGTTATCACAGGCAAGGGTCAGTGCATATCAAAAGTCAGAATTTGAAAAACTAGTGTCAATTTAAGCTGCATTTCAGCTCCATGAGCCCAGAACATCCTCCCCGTGACTGCTGCCATCTTCCCTTTACTTCTGATGAACATCTGGATACACTGCCCAGCCCAGTCAAGACCCTGCATTGTCCCAGTCACTCCCCATTGAGAACCAAGTGGTGAAAGCTGAGTTGGACTGTGGTTCCCCTTGAACTCTTGACCCTCCAACTACCCCCCTGGTGCTCATGTACAGAGAATGTATAATGGCTTTTCAGATGTTCCCATACACTCAGGAAAACGCTCCGGTTGAAAGGCCATGTGACCTTTCAATTTAACTATTTAACAACAGAAGCAGCATTTATGCACTCACTCACAGGTATCTGAGTGTGACTGCCTACAGGTGCCAGCCGCTGTGCGGGATGCCAGGACGCTCAGGTAAACTCCTGTGGGAGTTACCAGCTGGTTTGGGAGCAAGTCAGACAGTGATTACCAGGCTCGGCCCCCAAGCATTCCCGCCCTCTCTTCCGTCGCAGAGTAAACCTTTACTGTGGTCCTGCCATAATGCAGGCACTGTGCATGTCGCTGGGGGAAAAATACATGAAAAAGATACAGTCCACATAAATGCATTGCATTCTGGTCAGACAAGACAGACATAAAGAGTTTTACAGAGGGCTAAATGTAATGACAGAGGTTGGGATTAGGGAAAAGTCAGGAGGGAAGGTGATGCATAAATGTGAGAAGTTTGTAAAGCAGGTAGGTCTAGGCTGGCGAGCAGGAATGAGAGACAAACTGCAAAGTGCGAGAGACCATGCGATGCTTCCTGCAATAAGCATGTATGGAGACCCTAGAACATTCTAGGCCCAGGGCATCCTGGAGTGGTATAACTGTCATCCAGCTTGAGTGACAAGACAGGGGAATGGAAAGGCACACCAGGCAGAATACCCTGAATGTCCTGTGAGTTAGAATCATCTGGGGGTTTTCAAGTGCAGGTGTTTAGGGAGCCACTCTGTGTTGAAGTGAGTTTAAACAGGCAGCTTAAACCCCAGCTCCTTTATGTACAGAGTTTGTACCAGGGAGCACCTTCTCTCACCTTTTGGATCCTCAGCTTCCGCCTCTTTACATGAACCTAGTAACAACCTTCTTAAAGGATTATCATAGGACTTATTAAGGCCAAAAGAAATGGTGTACACTCAGTGAATGGTCACATGAATGACCTAAATACGTCCCATATATGCGTTTGTTTTCTTTCTGTCCCTTTTATTCTGTGATAAAATTTGTGCTTTGTAAATAAATTGAATGCAAAATGAAACTCCAGGTGAAGACAGAGGAGACAGGTTATGGGGAACCAGGAAAACAAGATGGCAGAAACAGGACCTCAGAGGACACCAAGAGAAGGGAAGATGTCCAGGGGGTGTTTAGGAGGGGAATGGTTTGGAGAGGATGGGGATGATAAGGAGGGAACAAGATATGAGGATTCCTGAGTTACACATTTGGGCAACTAAGGAGGGTATTTCAAGCAGTGACTACAGTTCTGGCTTGCTTGCAACATTCTGGGATGTATCCAGTTTTCTTGCAGTGTGTGCAGAATCTAAAGTGATTCCAACAAAAAGAGCATAACCATCTCCAAGCCTGTGCCTGTTAAAGGCAGCCACTTCCCCCGATCACCCAGACCCAAAGTCTAGCATCTGCCTTTGACTCATTCTCCTCATTCATCACCCACACCTGGTGATTCATCTAGTTCCACTACAGAAATATTTCCTCTGTTCCTCATTTCTCCACCATAATGACCATGGTCTCAATTTTAAAGGCCAGTATTTGTACCTCTATGCTGATCTATTTGTTCCTAGTCGACTCCTCAGTTGAGGCTTTCCTCCAAATACCCCATATTCCTTTTCTGTACGGTACAATGTAATTCATTGCTAGTAACAAAGCAAAAGCATAAAAACAAATCCAGACACTTCATTGGACTTCTAGGATTCCTAATAATCTGGCTGCACTCTTCCCAGTCAAGATTACTTTTTCCTCTTTACAGTGAAATCTTGTACTTCAGACACGGTCAGTTTTTTAAGTTTCTCGGACAGGCCCTGTCGAGCCCACACGTTTGCCTCAGTAGGAATACCATTTCTTGATTTCTCTAAGCAAACAGGGCTCCAGGAGTCAGACAAACCTAGGTTGAATCCTACTCTTCTACTTGCTAATGTGTGACCTTGAGCAAGTCACTTAGCCCCTCTTTGTTCCTAAGAATCACATTTAAAATGGCTGCTCCTCTTGAGAACACTTTTCCGAAACCTTAGTTCACTTTTCTTCACAGCGTGATTAAACTTTTTATATATCACATACACTACTTTTGGTCTGAAGTTTTGTTTTGCTATCAAGTCCACTGGAATGTAAGCTCCTCACAGAGAAGCTTCTGTTCTCTTCCCTGAGTATTCCTGTACCCAGTGGAAGGTCTGGTATAATGGAGATTCTCAGGAAATGCTTGATCTATGAATGAATGAGGAAATATTTTAGTTAGCACAGCCCTCTTGCAACTATTCAAGGGAGTGGAAGAGTAAAACACATATATATTTTGCAAGGAAATGCTTTTTTTGAGATAAATATTATTTTGTAGATTTATAAATTTTATTTAAAAACTGGAGAACCACCAATATTTAGTTGCCTTTGGAAAATAGTCAGTGATAAGTCCTATTAAAGCAACTTTCCAATGGAGGATTTGTGAAAAGATACAATACAAATGAATAATTATATATTGAGCATTTTTTTAAATGTTAGGTTATAGTTGCCAGTAAGTTCTGATTTTTATTTGATAATAGAATATAGAACCCAGATAAAGAACTCAAGAATGACTTATCCATTAATTAACATAAGAATATAATAGCAAGTCCTTTTCCTATGTTATTTAATTCACTGCTTCTTAAAGTATGGTCCATCTGCATCCCAATTGTTTGGAATGCATTTTAAAATACCAACTTCTAGGCTCCACCTTTCATCATCTTTCGGAGAGGGCTTAGGAACATTAACCTTTAACAGTATTAGAACTTTATTTGTGTGCATCATAAGAGTATGAGAACCTCTGGTTTTAGTTCAACTTCTATCACCTGCAGAAAATTATGAACTGAAACAAGGGCCAATTCCCTTTCGTGAAGGATCTTTTACATCAGTAGTGGCCCCAGTAAGCTATTGTTTAAATGCCAAGCATATATGCGATACAATAATAGATAATATGCTAGGTTAATTAAAGGGTTCCTACTAAATGAGAGTGCCAATTGTGGAAAGTTTATTATGAATGCAGTGCTCTTGAAGCAATGGGAAATAATTAGCATTTGAACAAAGTTGTCGGTTAGCCACATAAGGGAAAGGTTAGCTTGCTATGAATTTTTATAAGGTTATGATGTTATTTTTGGATGATTTGAACACTGACTACAACCAAATCTAATGAAAATTTTAGAATAATAAACTGGTCATTATTAACTGAGTTACATATTAATTGATGGCTTTTCTTGAACATATCTGCATTAACTATTAAAATTTAAACAAGATAAATATGGATAAATTTATTTACATGCCATATTTTAATAATGTTATTAATACTTTGTTAACATGATTAGAGATTTTTAAGCTGTTCAAAATTATCATAGTTGTAAGAAACACTGCTTTAACTGACTTTTTTCCTGAAATTTTAGGTAGTGTGTGTGGTAAACAATTTCAAGGGAAGACAACCAGAAAATGAGCATATACACATGGATAACCTGGCACAGATGCCAATGATCAGCATTCCTCGAGTAGAAAGTCCTCTGGAAAAGGTAACAGCTGTACAGGTGATTCATAATTTAAATTCTAAAATGTGATTGTTATCTAGAGCAAATGAGTACTCCTGAGAGTATCTAGTCATTTTTGATTTACTGAAACAAGCTCAAAGTCTAATGTAATATTTAGTAGGAATTTAGTTACTGAACACATCATCTTAGAAAAATGCCTATCATATTTATGATATTTCTTTGAATCTCTCAGGCTAAAAGCTGAATGCCTGTACATGGGGTAGATTTTGTACTCTGCCATAGCTTTTAGATAAGAAATATTGTGCAATGATCTCAAAACATTTTTTCATAAAACACATTCCATTTCTTCCATGCTCCACTTATATAAGCTGCTTAGTATTAGGTCTGCACAGAACCCGGACTTGCTAAGTATTCGTTGAGTCACAATGTAGAAAGGTTTGGCAGCAGAGACACACTGTGCTTTCCTACTCAGAGAAGCACTGCAGGTAGGTGGGGCTGAAGGGAGCCAGACCAGGCAGCAATTCAAGTGACACATTAAGCCATCACTGGACATGATGATATTGAACACAGAAGCCAGGAATTTAACAAAAAAACAGACTTTTGTGAATTAGCTAGGGTAGTATTTCTTAAATGACAGTGCAGTCATGTATATTTCTAAGTAGCTGATTGTACATAAGGTTACTAATGGCTTCTTAGCCCTGTCTACATCTGTATTTTGAACACTATCTTAGATGAAGTTTAATGACATGCTAATCAAGTGTTTAGAATGTGTAAATCTGTGAGGTTATATATTGGATGAAAGTATAAAAGTTTTGGAGAAATTATAAGAAGATACAATTGATAACTATAAATGAAAGCAACGTTTTGGAGTAGAAAAAGCTCATGTTGGGCTAAGGTACATCTAGGTTAACTGCATAAGTCAATGCGTTAAGGTCCCAAAGGTATTGTAGGCTAACACTCAGCATGTGTCAACAGCAGGATCTATCTGCCAAAGTGTTAACATAATCTTACCTGAAATTTCACTTAGGGAAATACGATCCTGATTAAGGGGACTGATGGTTTGCTTTGCTCAGCTCTGCTCAGGGCGACTTAGAATGTTGTATACTGCCCTTGGAGATGGTTTTAATGTGGACTTTGACAAAATAAAATAATTGGCACCCAATAAACATTTGTTAAATGAGTGAATGAATATACCCGGGGCTAGTGAGTGAACTCAAATTATGGATTATGAGGGACTGTGGAAGGAACAAAAAAAAATGGTTAGAGAAAAAGAAAAATCAGACAAAGAAGTAATGCCTTTCTATGACTATCTCAATGATTATTGTATTACAGAAAGATGCAATTTGCTCTACAAGGAATCAGAGATCACATTTAGGAGAAAAAGAAAGTGTTAAAAAGATAATTTGTAGAAAGAAGAAAAAACTTTCTGAGAACAGAATAGCTGGCTTAGAGCCGTGAAATTTCCTTTTACTATAGGTGTTCAAGAATAGTTATATAATCACTTTTCCGTGATTCAGTGACTGGAACTCAAGCATCCTCAAGGTGAGGACAGATACTAGATGATGATGATGACAGTTAACATTTAATGATGACTCACCCTGTGCCAAAAACCATGCTGTTTATGGAAAGTCCACAAAACAATTGTTATGCTCTATAAGTAATGCAATTTATTTCATTAATGTTTGCATCATCATTACTTCATCAATGATTTCATTCCTTCCAATAATTTCTCAAAGATGGGTATCACTATAATGGCAAAGACTACTAATTCCTTTTCATTGCACCTTCACTTCTAATAATTGAATTCCCCAAACTAATTTTGGCTTACATCTATAACTACAGTTGATATCTCCCAAGTTCTATTGCAGTTATATGTGACCATCAACTAAAAATAGAACAATGGAACATAAGCAGTAATAAGTGCAGTCTCTGATTCATCTTTTGAAGATTCTTGTGCTGGACAGTATCTGCCCCTTTTGCCAAATGAGAAAGATAACGACTGGAGTAAACTCTAACTTTCTAAGGTCCACCCTGGCAGTCAGGTTCCTGGATGAGCTCAAGGATCATCAACATTCACACTCTTTATGGTTCTGAGAAATAAATCTTCCTCCCCCTCCCCCCACCCTCAGTCACTAGATTGTTTTAATCTCTTTTCTCAGTGGCTTAGCTGATGCCCTATTACAATAAAATTTCCCATTTCACAGTTTGAAAAACTGAACTTCCACGAGGATAAGCAATTTGCAAAAACCTACATCATTAATAAACACCATATAAAAATATATATTGTATTTCAAAATAATATCTGTGATAAAAAACATTTTGTAAATGCATAATTACACCTTGTTTCACTTAAAGATAGGGAGTAATAGAATTTAGAGAGATTGTAATCATATTTTGGAGAATGGTCAAGGTAACAATCAGAGTCTTTCTTCACTTTAAGTAACTAACTTAATGTGAACAATAACCAATCTTCTGATTTTTAAACATTTATCTCCATAAGCATTCTTCAGTAGTCTACTAGGATTGCCAGGTATTCTTTTATCATTACATCATACTATATATTAAAAGATTTTTTTTAATTTTGTTAACTTTGTTAATTCATTTTTTAATATACATTGAGTTTAAAATAATTGATGGGGAAAGCAAAAATATTAGAATCTGTAAATTGCAAAAGATCAGTGTTAGTAACTTTTGTAGCCATTTTTTGTTTGTGACAAATTCATGTGCTTTGTTTTCACTCTTCTAGTTAGGGAATAAAGATGAATTGAATCTGTTTTGATTCTCCCCTTTACCCAGCAGAGTGCATTGGCACCACACCCTGAACCCCGACTTTCCTCTCCGCTCTTTTCATTCCTGTTTCCAGGCAGAATGCTGTGTGCACAGAGCGTGGTCTGCTCCCAGCACTCACACAGACCACGGGAGGATCACGACTCAAGGTGCTGGGAATACATCTCGGGCTTCCCTTTGGAATTCTGCTGCTGAGAGGACATGTATTTGTGCTCATCAGCCAGCAAGGGAGGAAGGACATCATTTAAGGGAAGCCCACAATAGCTTTCTCTTTTTGTGATAAGGAGTATTTGGAATAAATATGTTGCTTTTCATCACAGTTCACAACGGAAAAGAAGAGAATGCAAAATTCTTCCCAGTTTGATCCTAGTAATTCATATTTGGAAAGTGACCTTAAATCCTTAAAGCTGGCCCTCTGGGGGAAGGGATCTGGTGCTAAAACTTGGTCTGCAGTCATGAGCAGTAGTTTAGCACTGTAATGCCAAGCTATCATTATCTGGTTGCCAAGTTTTGTGTGGTGAATGCAAAGGGTTTCTTTTAGACGTTATGTACTTACATAACCTCTAATGTTCATAGTACATGTTTGATAAACTGTAAGCTACAGAGTAATTATAGCATACAAGCGTTCTTTATTTTTATGCTAGCAATTTATCCCTTAATTATAGGGAGTCTGTCATATCCCTAATTACCATACTTTATGAGGAAAAGTCATGATTTTTCTGAAAGCTAAGTAAATCTGAAGTCATTACATTTGGGTTCTTTTTAAAGAATTAATCATCTGTGAAAATGAGCCCATCATATCCTAATGTCCACTAAATATTTAAGTCACCAATTACTCCATTGCAGCTCTTTGTAATATCAAATCACGCAGAGTCTAAATATCTGTCAGAAGTGACTTATTAAATCAATGGCGGTCCAGTCCTACAATGGGATCCAGTACATTATAGTGTGGTGTTTCTGCTCATAGTTCTGGAAGTACACTGGCTGGGATTTGGGACAAGCACCTTATCTAAATGCTCTGTGACCCGGTGTTCTCATTCATAGCACCATCATTAGGAGAGTTCAATAAGCTAATAGTAAAGCACTTAGAACAGTATCTAACACACATGAAGTCCTTAATCACTGCCAACTCTAATTATTTTTACTATTTAAAAGTTAAAATGGATAAGGTAAATCAAGATGTGGAAATTTTTCCACTACATACTGTAAAGTTTTTTGTTCTTTTTTTAAGTTGAAATGTATAAGTAGGTAGGTAGGAAGGCAGGCAGCAGACAGAGAGAGATATACTATGTGTATAAAGAAGTCAGTTATGCAAGGTACCCTGTAAATATTTCTCAGTATTAGGATATAGAAAACCATATAAATGATAAAGGAGGAAAAAAAAAAGACCCCAACCTGAGAACAATACTTAAACCTTAAGAGGCAACTTATATAATAATGAAATGGATCTCATTTTCTTTCTCCCTCTTTTTTCTCCTTTACTCTTTCTTTCTATAAGGCTATAAAACAATAATAGATATTATTATACACCATTATATAACAGTGTAAAATAATTCTATTTTTTAAGTTACTGTTTTCTTATATTGTTTTCTAAGGGGAGGTCCTGGTTATGTATCCTCATATTGAGAGACTCTGATTACCAAAGTCCATTAAATTGATATTTGTATGTAGACAGGTAGGTAGACAATGTGTATAATAAAGCCAATTACACAGAATTGGAAAGGTTCCCCCACAGTAATTTAAATCCCTGTGACTCACACAATCCTTTTAAAAGTGTTGGTTTGTGTTTTTTTTTTAAGATTTATTCATTTATGCATACAAGAACTGGGGTGTAGGCCAGAGGGTGTGGGGTGGTGAGAGGATTCACCAGAGACAGATTGGGGAGCAGAACAGGCAGATCGACTGAAATACACTGCTGAGGGGAGCAGTGGGTGAGGCAGGAAAGGTCTGCTGCACTATGTGGGAATCTCCCTGGCCAGGTACTGAACTCATGCTGCAGTGGCTGCGGATAGCTTCATAGAGCCGAGACTTAAACTGTTGCGCCACCAGAAAGGCCCCAGTGTTGGTTTCTTTTTGACTTTCAAATTGGGCTTGGAGACCGTGGTTATAGCTCCTCATTCTCATGTCTGTGGCCAGAGTCCAGTTTCCCTTGGCACACCTGCAGCCACCCCCATTCAGGTCCTACCTGTGCAGGAACCCTGCACTTAAGGTATGAGCATGCATCTCTCATTTATAGGGCATACAAGGATCCCACCCACCAAGACCTCAGGGCGCCAACTTTCTTTATAAAGCATCCATGCCATGCTAACCAAAAGCTTCAGTACTGCTGGCTACGCAGTGTGCCCAAAACAGGAAACACTATTCATTTCTCTTAGTAGTTCGAGAAAGAAAAAGTCTGATTCTCCTAAGAAGTGAAGATGAAAACATGTGTACGTATGTTATCTTTAGTCACCTTTATTTGCAAGAGTAAAGTGGAAGTTAATATTTTAGTACTTAACACTTTGTGTGCCGGTGCCCTTTAAATTTACCAGCCCTTGGGGCCGGCCATTTTCTGTGCCACCGCATGAATGGTGTAAGCATTCAATGAAACACACACAACTCCTGAACTACCGGATATTAAAAAAACTGTAATATCTCTCATAAAACACCTTCCACTTTCACCAAAACAATGTGTAAAGCTTCTAGACTGAGTACGATCAAAGAAATAGCTCCTAATAGTTCCAAATAAATCCACCGCGGCGTGAAAAAACAGACTAGATGAACACGTATTAATCCGTGAGCGACCACCTGATATTGGTGACAAGAAAACGTACTAATACGTGAGCAGACCACAAAGTGTTAATGTCTCTGAGTGAAAACTACATAGAATAAAATGTCAGGTATATGGTATTAATGATCCAGTTTGAAGGAAGTCATCAAAAGACAACTGAAATTTTTCTTTGCCAGTAAATAAAATCAGGATTGGAAAGTGGCTAAAATCTCACAGAAGCTTACTTGTACCCCAAACTTTCAAAAACTGAGAATGAGAGACAGAAGCACCTGCTAAAGGAATGAGGCGCCCTGTCCATTTAGGGCATAATTCAGCATGCTGAACCAACACCATTTTGAGAAGATTTAGCAAAAAGGCAAATACACACCAAAAAAAAGCCCTCAAGTGGGAAGCTTTCCTTTTCACCCTCTGACATCTCTTTAATGTGAGTTTATGCCAGATGATGGGGCCCTTTGCTCAACTCGGTGGTTTAAGATATAAACTCCATTCTCTAGCTCTCGAGTCAAGATCTAAGTCAATGATTCCCTGACTATTCATAGAAACAGTCAAGAAATCTTTGATGAATCTTCTCCAGCTCGCTTTAGGAAAATAAGACAAAGTAATATATCTCAATTCTGTGTAAGTTCTTTAAAATGATTTTATGACAAAGAAAGGAGGGAGACATTTCAAGAGATAAAAAAATGTTTTGGGAAGAAAAGATTAACTACAAGACATTTAATTAAACTCATTGTAGAAAGCATCACCTATCCACTTTTAAGGAAATTAAAGAGAATATGTGAAATGAGAGATGAGAGATAAATGGCACAATAAGGAAATAAGAAAACAAATGACGTCACAGCAATATTAAAACCAATGCTAGAAACCCACTTATAACAGGACTATAAGGAAACCAAATAGGAGAGAGACACTCAGCGGGTGGGGGGTGGGGGAGAAGGGAGGGTAAGGACACAAAATGGAGTAGAAAAGAACACAAGGGACCATGGAGATGGATCGCGGGTGAATTGGTAGTGGGTTACCCAAGGGGAATACAAAATGTAAAAGATAAAAAAATATATATATTTTTAAATAATAATAATAATAAAACCAATGCTAGAAACTATAAAGAACAAAGTCCACACCACACTGAAGAAAGTCAAGTCATTTATATTAGAACAGGTTTCAGCCTATGTAGTAAAAATGTAAGAGAATAAAACTGATCAACAAAACATAACAGATGTAAAAGACTTAACAGAGAAATCTAACACAGATCATGGTAGCTCTTGAGGAACAGTACAAATGGAGCTGTAACAATATTCAGAGATGTTCCATAAGGAACTTTTTTTAAGCAAATATATACTTGCAACTTTAGGCTAGAAGGGCTAAAATAGATCCCAGGTAAAATTAAAATAGAATGTAGATATTTCCCAGTAAAATGTTTCAACTTTTGTACTGAAGAATCCCATCAATACTGTGACAGGTGGTATTATATTATTCCTCATTATTAACTGCTCCCTTACTTAGTGTACCCTTAATTGTTCTGATTACCTCAGTTTTGATCAGCACATGACTAAATCTTATTTATACCCCATCAATCAGAAACTTATAGTCTTCATGAATTTCTGCCAACCTTAGCGCTCCCAGACCTTCTCCCAGAAGGCCTTGTTCCATCCAGGTAGGGCTGTTCCCTCAGCATGGGTCTCAGATTAGGAAGAAATGGGAAACAAACCGCATTCAGGCCAGAACAGATCCATAGATCTAACCAACAGAAATTAAGTATTTGTTGATGCAACTCACCATGCTTTTGAGGTTGCAGTATTATAAACCTAATAAAACTAGGTTCGGGAAAAGCAGATTACCTACCCAAGACAGACAGTACACTGGCTTCAGACTTTTCCCTCCATAACATTAGAATGATTTTAGAATTTTCAAGGAAAAAAAAAAAAGTGACAGAATTCCCTTGCTATGCAAACAGTTACTTACTAAGTATTAAGATAACCATAAAATATCAGATACACTCAAAAAGGTCAGAAATAACAAGTGTTGGTAAGGATCCAGAGAAGGAACCCTTGTACACCAATGGTGGGAATGTAGACTGGTCCAGTCCTTATGGAAAACTGTATGGAGGTTTCTCAAAATAGTAAAAGTAGGTCCACCATATGACCCAGCAATTACACTCCTAGGTATGTACCCAAAGACTAATTCAAAGGGATACATGCACTCCTATGTTCATTGTAGTACTATTTACAATAGCCAAGTTATGGAAACAACCTAAGTGCACAAAGACAGATGAGTGGATTAGGAAGATGTGGCATACATATAGTAGACTACTTACTATACAGCTATAGAAAGAAGACAAATGCTTGCCACTTGTGACAGTGTGCATGGAATTAAGAGGTTATAAGCTAAACAAAATAGTCAGAAGGTCAAAGACAAGCACTACATGTTGTCACTTACACATGGAATATAGAGAAACAAAACAAAACCAGATCAGCTGAGACTGGTTTGTAGAAATGTAACTGTAGAACTGAGACTACCAGAGGTAAAAAGGGAGGGAGAAAACTGGAGCTCCCCAATGGACTATGATGGAAAACTCTGTGCCTTGGTGATGGTGTGGTGACATATATTTGACGAAGGTGATATCCTAACTCTGAATCATATAGTGTTCTAAATCAGTGTTACCTCAATTAAAAAAAAAACTGGCAGTAGAGTCTGCACTCTTAATTGCTATGCTATATTAAAAGCGAAGAGTTAAAAATCCGGAATTATATTACTCATGTAAAGACACCATAAAATGTTTGCCAGCCAACTAAGCAATACACTAATATCTACAGCTCCCAAGTTGGGAAAGTCATGATATAAATTAATTGGAAGAAAGAATGGAAACTATTTAAATAATAAGAATTGGCTGTGGAAAACAGTAACAGAAACAGTGAGAAATTATAAATTTTATTTAGTGAAGATATGTAGGAAAGGGCACTGATATGACAAAAAGAGATGGAAACCCTAGATAAGACCAACAAAAGTGCCAAAATTTGATTATTTCTAGACTTTTTTTTTTAAAGATTTATTTTTTATTTATACATACAAGCTGGGGTACAAGCCAGAGCTGTGGGGCGGCGAGAGGGTTCACCAGAGACAAGAATGGGGAGCAGAACAAGCAGATCAGAAATACACTGCTGAGGGGAGCAGAGGGCGAGGGAGGAGAGGTCTGCCACACCATGTGGGATTCTCCCCCGCCGGGCGTCGAACTCGCGTCGCCGCTGCCGACAGCTCCACAGCGCAGCGCTTAACCGCTGCGCCACCGGGGAGGCCCCTGATTATTTCTAGACTTATAAAGATTCACTATTTCATTCTTGGCATTACTAACTAGAAAAATACAGGTTTAAGATGTTTTAAAAATAAGTTTTCAAGAATATTTAAAAATTTATAAAAGGTCAGTGACAAAGTATAAACTATAAACTGGGTTAATGTCTATAATATATAAAATATATCTGAAAGATGGACAAAAATCATGACTAAGCAAATTATTAGAGAGCAAATGCAAACAAGAAATAAGTATATGGACAAGTATTCTGTCACTTTTGATGAAAATCTATGGAAAGTCTTTTATGTGACACTGATGGAAACGACTGTTACCCAGTAAACCATGGGAAACCATTAGAGGGTATAATTAAGGAAATGCTGTGTTCAGAATGGAGAATATATTGAAGGAAAGAAGTACTGAAGCAAAAAATAAACCCTAAATTAAACAATGTATCAATTGGGGGGCTATATAACAATTCATTTGATAAGGATGGCACAGACTAGATTATTACAACAGCCATGTGGAGTCATTTGGCAAAGTCTGTTTTAGTCATTCTGGTTAAAAGAGTTGTCTTAGTCCACTCCGGCTGCTGTAACAGGTACCATAGACCAGGTGGCTCATAAATACCAGAAATTTATTTCTCAGAGTTCTGGAAACTGGGAAGTCCAAGATCAAGGCAGTGGCTGACTTAGTGTCTAGTAAGAGGCCACATCCTGGTTCTGAATGTCCATCTTATCCCTGTGTCCTCACATGGCAGAGAAATGAGGGATCCCAATGGAATCTGTCTTATATAGGCACTAATTCCATTCACTAGGGCTCCAACCTTAGGACTGAATCATTTCCCAAAGGCCCCACCTTTAAATACCAGTTGGCTTCAACGTAAGAATTTTGGGGACAAGTCTTTCAGCCTGTTGTCTATACATAGTTACCTAAATCTACCAATGACTTACAGTGGAGAAGATCTCACTGTTCACCAGCTGTTCATAAGAAGTGTCCCCCACTCCCACTCAAAAACATGCTGACCTTTCCTCTATGGCATTTTCCTAGCCTCTCTTCAGAAATAAAATAATGGAGGGGCCTCCCTGGTGGCGCAGTGGTTAAGTGCTGCACTGCAGCGGAGACAGGAGTTTGACGCCCAGCCAGGGAGAATCCCACATGGTGCGGCAGACCTCTCCTGCCTCGCCCACTGCTCCCCTCAGCTGTGTCTTTCTGTTGATCTGCCTGTGTTGCCTGCCACTCTGTCTCTGGTGAACCCTCTCGCCACCCCACACCTCTGGCCTGTGCCCCAGCTTGTATGCATAAATAAATCTTTAAAAAAATAATAAATAAAATAATGGATAAGGATGGTTGGGCCACATTCATCCCAGTAGCAAAGCACTGCCCATTTTCATCTTTTCCCTACTGAGGCAGAATGCGTACATTCAAATTTGCATAGGTAAGCTCATGCAAATTACATGTATGTGCATTATCAAGTTTAATTGATGCTGAATAAAAACAAGGCCACTTTATCTGGCAAGGGAACAATAACATTCAGAAATGAACAGAAAGATGGATGAGATTTGATAGAAAATGGAGTATTTCCAAGCAGTCTAAGGGGAATTAACATCTCCAGAGTTTTACTAAGGCAGTTAGAGCAATCACTGTAGCCACTTATGGCTATTCTGATAACTCTGAAAGCTAATTTAGTGAATATAGCCAGGTATAGAAAATGCTTTTCTGAGAAAATAATTTTTTCCACCTAAACCTAGACATTGTTTTTTCTTAGGTTTATGTGATCTAATCAATTAAACCAAAGGGAATTCCCTCTTGCTAACAAGAAGAAAGGGAAAGTAATGGTAAGAATAATTTACAGCATTATAGTTTTGTACTTGACAAAAGGGGCTTCTCACCAACCTGCAGTACTAAGGAAGCATATAGTGTACTAGCACTCCCTGATGAACAGAATTCTCACTTGAAGGAGAGTGATAAGCTGTGATGACAGTTGTAAAAAAAAATCCAGACATGTCATAAGTGTGTACTATTGCAGATGGAAATTACCATGCTTAATTCCCATGGCAACAGCAAAGGCAATGTACATGGATAGGGAAATTGAGGAAAATCAGTGACCTGGAGAAGCATATGCATTTATTACCTTTAAGCTGACTGTTTTGCAGATTGTTAAGATTACAGGAAAAAGTGTTAGCCAAGTTTGGAGAGCCAGGAATGAAGCTGAAAATCCTAGGTTTGAAACCTAAGCCATATAATAACTAGATGGAACTAGACAAATGATTTCTCTTCTGTTACTGAATTATTGATGTAGCTACAGTTCCCTTGTATAGGATAACTGACAGTTACCACAAACTTCTTGGTATGTAGTAGGTGCTTAATACAAGTTACTTCTCCCTTGCAATAGTGATTCCCTTAATAGGACTTTCATACTAGGATACCCCTATAGATGTATCTCATGGATTTAAAAGTTTATACAGATTGTCCTTGTCATACATAGCACATGTGGCAGAAAATATTATAGTGTAGTATGTTGCATACATTGGTGTCATAGCAACAGCAAAACAATCCTATGGTTTCTTGCCAAGACAAATATGATTATACATTACTGTGCTCTCTATGGTAAATTCCTTTGACGTTTCAGAATCCTGTGCATGAATAACCATGGCAATCTATTTAAAATTCAGTTGCTTTTCTATAATGCGAATCTTTGTTTTACAGAACTGCTGAACTGTAATATAAATGTTATACAGGACCTTGTCAAAACAACTTTATTAGTGATCAGATATTGGAATAGTTAGTGAAACAAAATATATTCATATTTGAGACATTTTTCTTCAATCCAAACTTTGAGCACTTATGAAAATTATTTTAAGTAAATCAATGTTTACATGCTATACTCTGTCCTCATCTGTTAAATTTAATTTTGCTCAAAAAAATATCAATTGAAAATGCAAGCTTAAAAATTCCAACAGACATCAACACTTTAAGGTTAGAAAAACTAGCACATTTGGTTATTACTATGCCTATGTCATATTTTCCTATTTATGCTCGAGCATTTATGCTTCAGTATTTATTTCTCCGCACTATTTATAAATCATAATATGCTACACAAATACAGATTTTTTTTCATTTATCTGAAAGATCTTTTATGAAAGCATCTTTTGAGTAAATTACTTTGGAATATAAAAATTGCTCTCATCTCATGTGTGAATAATATGGAGTCGACAACTGCATCTTTACATTGTGACTCCTGCAATCATTAGTTAAGAAGCAAATAAAACACTGATGATTTAAAAAAATCATTCCCAACACACACATTATTAATTATACATGTTCCAATTCATTCCCCACTTTTCTCACATTTGTGCCCACGTGATATACTTTCCTGTAAAATTAATCAGGAGCACCGTAACACTATGAAGATTTATTTTTTGTAAAAATACAAAATTTTATTCAATTAAAACTAAAAAAGATAAAGTGATCCCATTCATCCTTTTATGAAACAACCATTTTGTATTGCTATTTCTATTAAAGACGCAACCCATCACCCATAAGTATTATTTAAAATTTAAAAATCTGGATACACAAAACAAAAATGAATAGGAGTATCCATATTCCACTACAGTAGTCATCAGAAACACTTTCTAAAAGTAGCATTCCAGAACCCATAAGTGTTACCTGTGGATTTGTGTATAGAACAGGACTGTCCTGGATGATCTTTTCGATAGCCTGCTTTAGCTCACATAATAGTATTTCAGAGGAACTGGTTGTAGATCAATAAATACAATAATCATACCAAGCATAATAGTTAATCTTCAGTGAGAGCTTAAAAAGTGTCTGGAATTATGCAAAGAACTTCACACATAAAATATCACGTTGCTTTTTATAGAAATCATTTGAGTGTGTCTTATTTCTGTTTTCCAGTAACATGCCCAAGGTCACACAATTTGTGTGAAAGAAGAATATAGAACCATACTTTCCATTTCCACTCATGTTCTGAATTTATCACTTTAAAGTTCAAATTCATAAGCAGTGTGCTACATAAAATTACACAATTACACTGAAAAAGTTCTAATTCATATAAATAAATCACTACCTCTGCTAGAAAACAGCACTTCCAGTATTCCAAAGTTATTAAAAAAAAAACAAAACACAGTAAAGTCTAAAACATGTCTGTCAGTTCAATTAATTATGATATTAAATCGTGAAGTGGAGATGCTGAAAATGCTCTTTATTTTGCTTTGATTCATACCTTCAGGTCTGCACCCAATAACAGAGAACATTCTCAATCATCTTCACATCTTCATCTTCTAGGTCAAAAATAAATTATTTTGGTTTATATGGTTTTAATATCTTCTCATACATTTATTTTTTTTTCTTTTGTGACTGAACAGTAATTCAGTAACTGACAAATCAAATTCTAGACTCACTTGACTTTTAGGCTTAGTTTATATTATGACTAATGGTTCTAATTTTTTAATTGGGGTTTATGAAAACATAATATATAACTTGTAAAATTCCCCTTTCTTAGCATACAGCTTTATGAATTTTGAGGAGGGCATGCAGGCATGTAATCATCACCATTACCAAGTTCATTATCACCTTAAAACTTTTCCTCCTTCCCCTTTGTGGTGACCCCTCTCAACCCCAATTCCTGACCACCACTGATCAGTTTTCTCTTCCTGTAGTTTTCTCCTTTTTTTTAATTCCTATCATGTGATGTCATATAAATGGACTCTGATGTCACGTAGCCTTTTGAGTCTGGCTTCTTTCATTTACCATAAAGCATCTGAAATTCATTCACGTTATTACCTGCACCCGTTTTTTTCCCCCCCTTTTCACTGCAGAGTAGTATGCACAAATTTCTTTTTTTTGTTATCCATGCACCAACTGAAGGGCATTTGGGCTATTTACAGTTTTTCACAATTATGAATAAAGCTGGTATAAAAGTCCATGAACAGATTTTTGTGTGATTTTTTTATATGTATCTTAAATACATAGGGATAGAATTGCTGGAGTCATGGTAAATGTATATATTTACCTTTACAAAAATTTTTCCAAAGTGTCTGTGTCCTGGTTAATGGCCCTTATGGTTTTGATTGCTTCTGAAATGAATGTTGATGTAGCTCATTCACATTTTTACTGATTGGTATTTTTGAAAATAGGCAGTTTTTTAATGAAGAATTTTAATCAGCTTCTCTTTATGTAAGAGTTTATTGGTACACTTGGTCCACTGCCTACATACTCTGATTCTTCTCCGCTAGTGGCGTTAGGCAGCTTGTCAAGTAAATCTAAAGCATTTTTTAAAGGTAAAGAGCAATTGAATAAACCATTCAGATATTAAAAACTGAATGTAAAACAAAGCATGGGTACAATTTATGGTATTACCCTCCTTGTTATATGCAGTAAAATTTTATCTGTAATCAGACTTGCAATATATGGAACATGCGACAAGTATCAAGTAAGCAGCACTATGGCACATCTTCAGGACTCATGAGCTTTTATAACCTAGTGGGAAGATAAACCATTTTATAAGCAAATATGAAGCAGGCTGATAAGGCTATCAGAGGAAAACAAAAGGGGACCTATCCAAACTTAGCAATGCTGGCTACATCTCTAAGGGGAGATGGCAGAACAATTACCCAAGGAAAGAATATGTTCGGATAGAGGAACCAGACTATACACAGATTTTGTTTGGTAGATGAGGTAAGAAACTTAAGGGTTTCATTCAAGAGTATTAGGTGGGGTCCAGAATATGTAGGAAAAAACAACAGTAGAATTGAAAACGAGCAAGATGAAGTCAAACAAATCAAGTCTGGAAATTTCCAAAGTGACTCAAGAAATTCCGTAGTGTGAGAACAGGAGTTAAATTGGGATTTGGTATTTCTGGCATAGTTAATGGCTGAGAGATTATCTGTGACTATAGGCTAAGAGTGTGGTAGACAGAAGGTCAGCGGAGTTACAAAGTTTAAGAAACTTCTGAGAGTACACAGATAACCAAATCCACCAAGTACCACAAACACATTAGGATCATTAGCCTTAAATGGAGTTTCATGTTACTATTGTGGGAGAGTGAGTCAAAGTTAAACAACACTTTTTTGCTACAGATCTTCTCAACACCTTTATGAACTCCAAATTTTCAACAGGGAATATGATGAGTGGCTCCTCCCAGACATATTTCAACACAACTTTTTTTAAAGAAGCCTTCAGGATTACCACCTTTTTTTTTAGGGCAATGCTTTTTCCCAGCAAAATGATAACATTTTATAGAAAATAATTCACTTTACATATCTGACAATGCTTTCTTTACTAACCAGTTACTTTTCTATAACTTTAGGCATTTCTCAGACCAGTGTAAAAGGGACTCTATCATTTGCAGCACTTACAAAAAAGGCAAATTTCTGGCTGCATGCCAGAGAATACTGATCCAGTGGATTTGGGACTGGGGATCTAAACTCTAACAGGATCCCCAGGTGATAATGGAGACCCTGGATGCAGCTGGGCCTGCAAAACTTCTGCTACAGTGGCTTTCCAAACTGGCTGCACATTAGAATCACCTGCAGCGCTTCTGGAACGCCCTCAACCAAGCCACACCTCAAACAATTAAATCCAAGCCTATGGGGTTGAATCAGGATGTTTTTAAAGCCCCCAGGTGATTCCAATTTGCAGCCAAGGGTGAGAATCAGCGCTCCTGAAGTGCCAACGTGCAAAGCCTTCACCTTCTTTGGCTCCTTAGGACTTGGAAATACTTCGTAAGATCTGTAGCTAATGCTCCAGTAAATGCTGGGCCTGCCTCTAATTTAATTAGCTTATCAGGAAAAAGTCACTTAGAGATTTCTTTTTTTTTTCTTTTTAATGCATACAAGTTGGGGTGGAAGTCAGAGGTGTGGGGTGTTGAGAGGAATCAGCAGAGACAGAGCGGGGAGCAGAACAGGGAGATCTACTTAAGTACACTGCTGAGGGGAGCAGTGGGCGAGGCAGGAGAGGCCCGCTGCGCCTTGTGGGAAGCTCCCTGGCCCAGCAAGGAACCAGTGCTGCAGTGGCTCTGGACAGCCTCATGGTGCTGCACTTAACCCGTTGAGCCACCAAGACGCCCAAAGATTTCTCTTTTCTCTAGGAGGTAACAACTCTACCGCGGCAAGTGGTTTTTAGTCCCTTTCTCCAAAGAGTACAGAAAGGAAATTCCTGGATGGAAACACAACTCGGTGCTAATACAAAATTTTGAGCTACCACAGAACCGCCATAGCGAAGGAAGTGGTTCCAAAAAAGCCGCTTTTCCCAAGAGAACTTGGTTACATTTTAGTTTTTGTGTCTCCCTGTCTCCCACTTCTCAACACAAGAAATTGCTTCGCACAAATTTTACAGTGTTTTGTGGTCTCAAATTTGAAATTCTGATAATTTCTCATTACTACAATACTCATCTGTTATAGGACCACCCCAATGGGAAATAGGATGGCCTCGAGGTAAAAAAAAAAAAAAAAACTCAGAAAACCCAAGGGCAGGAACCGAAAGAAGGGTAAATAAAAGCTTTATTTACAAGGGGGATAAAAAGAGAGGCCAGGGAGAGACAGATTAAGTGACCAATACAGCCTACCTGTAATGCTGTCCGAGCCAGGACGCCGGCACTCCCTGAAGGCAGGCAAAAACCCACACCCCTGCGGTGCGCCCGAGCCGGGTTTTACAGCAAGTGGCTGCTTAACTCCACCCTTAGTTCCCAGCAATCCCCCCCTTCAAGAAGTCAAGGGTCAGGATGGTTTCACAGCATGATGGGAGTAGTAGTCTTTGAAGCCTGGGACCTCTGCTATGGAGGTGGGGGCGGAGTCCTAAAACAGCAGTGGGTGGAGTTCATTCAGGACATCCCATTCAGCCAAAACCAATTTGAAAACCTACCAGGAGGAAATTGTAAATTGACAGTCTTAGAGCTCACGCTCCTTTCCCCAGTATTTTTTCCTCCTCTTCTCTGCCCACTTTGACCCTTCAAAGGACACAATGAAGGAAGGAAGCAAATAACAAAACAAAGGGGGCCAATATTTGGTGATGACACCCATATTCCCCTGATAAAATATAGTCTGCGTCTTACAGAATCAGTGATTCTAGCATAGGACTGTGCTGCCTAATCCTAAATTCTTACAGCTAAATGCTTTTTAGGATTAAAAATAGTTTGTCTTTTTGGGGAATGATACTGTGTATTCTGTCACAGAAGCAAGATATTGAGCAGCACTTTACAATCAAAGATGGGTATTTCTACAGCACAACACGGTATAAATCGCCTCCTGGCAATTTAGAATGGTTTCTGCCACCAAATGAGTTTGCACCAATCTTGTAAGGAACATTTGGGTTTTAAAGTTTGCTTAGATATTACAATTATGGACTTGTAAAATTGTGACGTTTCATTAAATTATCTATAAATTCTGGGTTTTTTTCTCTTATATTCCTGTTTTCATTTTTTCTTTCGTTTCTGTGGCTTTTCTAAGCAACCATACAGGTATGTTTGAATAGGACCTTTGTGCATTTAGTCTTATTTAATCTTCATAAACGTCTACTGAAATAGGTAATGTTATTCCATTTCACAGATGGGAAAGCCGGGGGTTTGAAAAGGTAAATTGCTTATGAAAATTCCCACTCTTACGGAGTCCACCTCAAGCTGTTGACATCATCCACACGTCCTCACTGTAACATCCACTTACCACTCAGCTTCTTTACTCAGAGTGCTAAAGACAAATTGTTGAACTGAAAATATTATATTCACCTGTCTCCTTTTATACTTAGGTTAAAAACTGATTGCTGGTGCAGCAGACCTCTCCTGTCTCGCGCCCTGCTTCTCTTAGCAGTGTATTTCAATAAATCTGCCTTTTCTGTTCCAAAAAAAAAAAAAATGCTGATAAATTCCCATGAAAACACAAAGACTGTTTATAATTATCTTGAAAGAAACTGGAACACTATTTAACCTCAGCATTTGTTCTAACATTCTAACAACACACAATTTTAAATAAATCAGTACTATGTCCAAGTAATAAGTCAATATTTAAGTAAATATTTAAATAATGTATAATACACGTTTTGTAGGTGCCCCGAACACAACCTACTGAGAATGGCCCAGAAGAAAATGCACAGGAAAGGTCCTTTAAAGACTGTCTTGCAAGGCTCTTCAGCTGGATATTTGGAATAAGCCACCGGGAACACCTTCAATTAAGGCAATAAACGTATGTGCGCTTGAGCGCACTGGTGCTGGTGTTGGATTGCAAAGCTAAGGCAAAAATAGGAAAATATGTCCTTCTGTGCAGGTCTCCATTAAAACCTAAAGGAATCTAGGCACTAGATCATTGGTTTGGTTATTCATCATTCATATACACCGAATTTTTGCTGATTTTTTTTACTCATTAATTGGAATTTAATATTTCTGAGTCAAGTAGACCTAATAATGACATATTGATGTGTTTTCCCATCTCATATGGGCTCTTTTTGCATTTACCCCTGTTTTTCCAATGGGAAATCACAAGTGGAGTTTTTGTCTTTGCCAAATTTCTATGTCAAAAATAAATGACAATTTTTTTAAATTACAGAGTATAATTTCTACAAATGGAGGTATAAAATAAACAGTAAAGTGGAAATTACTATGGAGGACTTAAAACATTAAAAAAATACTATAGATGTCAGAATTTATCAAATTTGTGAATCCAAAACTGCTTTTTGGATGCAAGGGCTTATTGTTATGGGACCTCTGCATTCAAGGAACAGACTCTATTTTGCTCACCAATTTGCCGTGGAAAGGAACACTTTCTAATGAATGTAACACAGTGTGGTCGTCAACTCTTTGGCCTCAAGTCATTATCTCCTCCATAAGCCTCAGTAGGTGTAGTTACGGAAGGGGTCAGTAATTGCACTGAAAATTATATGACCCCTTTCCTTTTGGGATTCTGAGTTAAACGTTTGTGCATGAGTTTTTGGTTTGCCTACTGTGTGTTTGCACTATCATCGAATCAGCTTTAGTACTGCATATTAGTAATTCAGCCAGGTTAAAAGCAGAAATCCCTCATCGCCTCATTTGCCCCAGAGTTCACTCCCCAGGCAAATGATCTGAAAATATGAAATGTAATTTCAGAAAAATGCTGATGGGAAGTATGCATTAACATAACTTTCTGCAAAGGAATTCTGCCATCTGTATATTTCAAAGTATGTACATGCGGGCTTTGCTAATGTAATTTTTATGACATAGAATAATGGGAACATAAATGATAAGGACCTTAAGTAATTGACTTGTCCTTTTCCTAGATTCCTTTGGGGAAAACCTCTCCTGTGCCAGAAGAGAATTAATCCTATTTTTTAAAGCCTACTGAGATAAATAATCCATCTCCGTCACTCTGTGGTGTGGGTTCATTGGCTCCTAGACACTGAAGTTAATGAACACATGGCCCTGTGCTGCCGTGTACTCCTTTCGTGTACTTAGACCTATTATTAAAGTCCCCCCGTATTTCCTCTTCCCAATGCCCAGTCACTTCAGTGTTATGTTTTCATCTGTTTCTTTCTCTGCTAATGACCACCTTTAAATGCAGACCCTCAGGAAGGGGCCACTGTAAAAGTCAACAGGAAAAAAAAAATCATCTGAGAGGTTAAAACCTAAGTGTGCTATGTAACTGAATATATGCTAACTGGGGGGGAGGGAACGGTGTTTCCACAGAGCCCTGGGAGCTGAAAATGTGGTCAGTCTGGAAATGAACTGTTACCTGGTTCTCCCTGGTGCCCTAGGGGTTACGTCTCAGCACTACCACCCTGAAAGCACTCTGAGATAGCCTGATTTAGATCTCTGGCCAGGGAGTTAACCCACATGACACAGCAGACCTCTCCTGTTTCCCCACTGCTTCCCTTAGCAGTGTATTTCAGTAGATCTGCCTGTTCTGTTTCCCGGTCTCTGGTGAATCCTCTCAAACCACCCCCACTACGCTTACACCTCTGGCCTGCACCCCAGTTCTTCTATGCAACAATAAATAAAATTCGTGTAGTTTAACTTTGCGATGACTTAGCATAAAGAAAGGGGTAATATTTGGAATTTATGTACAGTGAAAGGAAGATCTAGTTGCCACCGAAATGCAGTTTTAAATGCCAAGAATGAATCCAATATTTCCTAGATCTCAATGGCACAGAGTTACATATTCAATGCCCTTGTCAAAGGTGATCTTACATCACTCTGTGGGAGAATCCTGACTTAAGTATATTGTCCCTATTATTAGCATCCACTTTCCTCCTCAGTATGTCCAGGGTTAGATGACCATTTATATAATCGCCCTGCAATCATGGCAGATTCTTTGCCACTCTCTCCAGCTTTTATTTGTCACTTGTTTTCTCCTCTACTTCAGTTCTCCCTGGCAATGATCATCCATGATTTGGTTCTGATCATTTCTTTGCTCTATTGAGATCTGCTAATGTTTCAAGTCTGCATTCCAAGGTCATGGTTGTCCCCTCCACCTGGGACCAACTTTCAGCAGATTTAATGAGCCCTTTGGACATTTCATTATCTAGAGCAAGAGAACACTGCTACCTAGGCCAGTGACCTTTGCAACACCATGCATTTTTCTCTTTTATTTCTTCTTTCCTCTTTCTCTTTTCACCCTTTCCTTACCCACTAGTTGGCACTGATTGATTAATCTTCAATTTATATTTTATCATCTTTCCAGCAATTGGAACGTGCTAGCTCCAGTCCAGAAGGCTGGCAGTCCTGTCAATTTTGTAGTGAAAGCCAGTGTATCAGATTGTATTTTCTTAAGATTTATTTATTTATGCATACAAGAACAAGGGTGCAGACCAGAGGTGGGGGGGGGAGCAGAGGGTTCACCAGAGACAGAGTGGAGAGCAGAACAGGCAAATCTACTGAAATACACTGCTGAGGGGAGCAGTGGGCAAGACAGGAGAGGTCTGCTGTGCCATGTGGGTCAGCCCTCAGCCTAGGATAAAACTCAGGCTGCAGTGGTGAGGATAGCTTCACAGGGCTGAGACTTAACCCTTTGTGCCACCAGAGAGGCCCTGTAATCAGACTGTATTATCTCAATTCATCAGTTCATAGATTTTTAAGTCTCCACAGGATCACTGGAAATAAAACTGTGACGTATGATTTCCACAGTTTTTATGCATAGTACATTAAATAACTCTGATAAACCGTTTTGTCCCAAAGTAATGTTTGTGCTCTGTAAGGAAAGCTTAGAGGTGAGCTCTGCATCTCCCAACATCCTCATCATGCATTTTTTTTAAAGATTTATTTTTTATCTATACATACAAGCTGGGGTACAGGTCAGAGGCGTGGGGCGGCGAGAGGGTTCACCAGAGACAGAGTGGGGAGCAGAACAGGCAGATCAGAAATACACTGCTGAGGGGAGCAGCGGGCAAGGCAGGAGAGGTCTGCCGCACCATGTGGGATTCTCCCCACCCGGGCGTTGAACTCGGGTCGCCGCTGCCAACAGCTCCACAGCGTAGCGTTCAACCGCTGCGCCACCGGGGAGGCCCCCTCATCATGCATTTTTTAATGGGAAATTAGTTGATAAGGTCTTGGAAGGAGTAAAAAGTCAACATATACCGCTCATTGCTCATTCACTACTCATATATTTTGCTCTAGGTTTAAGTGGTTAAATCTAGAAAATGATACTTTAAGTGGTAGTCAGTGTTATCCTTCTAGTTGTGGTTTTAATATGCCTAATTTCAGTGAAAATTTTTAATTTCTTCACATACATTGTTTTTAACTAGTGAAAACCCACTAGCTTGCAAGGAGTTACACATACATGGAAGAAATAGGGTGGCATGCATTACATGGAATTCTATTTATGATGTCTTTGACTTAACAGTTTAACACAAAACTACAATGAAAAACATCCAAAGTGGTAATGTGCTGATAAGATCCCTTTGTAATGCTGCTGTTATTGGTTGGAGCTGTTACTTCTCTAAATCTTGATATAGCCCTTTATGCGGCTTGATTAATTATGCCTTATCAAATTTCCACTGCACTATTTCAGCAGCCATGATAGGGCCCGTTGCATGTCTGAATGCATTTAAATATTAGCAAGTCCACAGGATTTCTTGGTACACAATTCTGTTGCTTCAAAGAAAAAAATGAAAAGTGCAAAGAATTTTCTGGTTGAGGTAAACAATAGAAATTGCAGCCTGGAGCCTAGATTCATGCATCAAAAATGAAGTGTTTAAGTAGATCTTTGTCAGTTAGCAAATGCCATTGCCTTCTGAGCATTTTGCCACCTCATTCTATGCCATCTGTCTCACAGGGAGTAATTAATCTGAAACTCCAGCATGCAGCATTAAAATTCCATTAACATTGAACAGAATATTAACGTGTCTGGCATTGCCATTTTTATCTCTGCAAATTTCAGTCTTAATTTTAAATAAAGTAGGTATAACATTTTAATCTATTTGGTTAATTAGGAATATTGAATAAAATATATAATTAGCAGCTAAGTTTAGGTAATAATACACTGAACTTAGTTTAATAATGTATCTTTCTGCAATGTGAACATATATTGGGCAGTTTTATACTAGGCTGTTGGTTATCAGAAAAGTTCTAAGTGTCTTAACAGAAAATCCCCCCAATACACTGACTCTGTCACTCCTTTTCCTTTTTTACAGAACCACATCACTGCCTTCGCAGAAGTCACATGATATTGAAGCAGATGGCTTTGCCCTGCACTGGACATCATCCCTCTTCACCATCCATCCATAACACCCAAAGTTTGTTTGATTACAAGACTTTATAAAGTTGTCTAATAATTTTATAATTTTCAAATCAGTGTCAGTCTATCTGTTGCCCCCACTAGACTGTGAGCTCCTCAAGGGCAGGATTGTGTCTTTTTTTTCTCTGAATCCCCAGCACCTACAGCAAAGCCTCGCACAAAGTAGGTGTTCAATAAAAATATGATGACAGGATGGACAAATTAATTCTTAAAGCAAATGTTCACTTTCGTTTCTCACAGAATCACTGCAATGATGTGAAAAACACAAGTCCTATTTGTATAAGAAGTCCCTCCATTTTGGGCTAATTAATCTTTTTAATTTTTTTCTATCTATTCAGCAGTATATCATATTTCATTTGAAGTGGACTTGGAAAGTCATGGGGGTTTTTATTTTATTATTCAGCATGATATTATTTCCATTCTAACAGATTTCAGTGTGTGAAATTACTTTTAGAAAGTATGTTCTATACTAAAATACTGTTTGCACATAATATTAAGCTATATTTCACTTAAAATACCATTCATACTATACATTCTAAGACTGGTGCTTCTGCTTTTGAAGGGGAAAATGCCAATTTTTACTGTAATAAGTAATGTATCATAATTAAATATTATTTATTTGAACTTTTGTTCCTGACAATTGTGGTTTAATTACTGACTTACAGTTTTTGAATGCAGGCAGTGCTTAGGATAGGTAAGTGACTAAGTCGAGCAGTGGTATCTACTTATTAGTTCTTCATTGATAACGTTGTCCTCAGGAGTGGTCAGAGGCCCCATTCTTAGGCTATTAACTAGTCACAATTTCACATAATTTAAATTGGAAAGAACCCCACCCTGATACATGATTTATATAAATTAGATTAACAAATGTGGTTGATATATTTTACTTTGCATATGTGAAGTACTTTTACCTTTCCTGTATTAATTCATCTGATCTTTACATTATGCCCAAGTAAATGTTAAGAGTATGACTTTTAGTTTTTACAGATGAGGAAAATAAAGACAAAACAGGGTAATTAACATGCTTGATTGCACAGTGAATAAGAAGCAGTGAAAACTTAAATTCAGATTCTCTAACACCAAACTAGCATTCCTTTCAGAAATCATTTTGGACATGTTGAGGCCTTTCAGAGCTCAGTAGCATTGTGGGCATCTCCTATGTTTTAAAAAATGAGGAAATAGCAAAATAGAGTTAGAAAGCTTAACTGTACTGTAAATACATGTTTTTAAAAGAACTTTTCAAATATAAAACTATATAGTCACATGTTTTAAAATAGTCATGTCAGGATTCTGCAGGTGAGATCTTTTATGAAATCAAAACCTAAATCGAATGTCTGTCTTGCCACCCTCCTCCACCCCCCATCCTTCCTCTCCAAGAGGCCCCGGGGGCAACCTTTACAGTAACCACATGGAGTTAAGAATGAAAATCCTGATAATATAAGGAAGATGAACTAGACTGTGAGAACAGCATTCAATGTACTCTTCAACAGTATCTTTACAATCTTTAAAGTTATCCTGAGTATCTTTGATTCATATGAGCAGTAGTTAGTTGACTAAAATGACTCTCTCTACCATGTCCGTACTAAAGAAAAGTAACTTTCAATTTTCTCTATAATTCAACAGAAATCTGCAACTAAATATAACCAAAGACTTGCCCATGATTCCCTAGATAGATGTAACTTGCTCTCTTCCATCGCTGTAGGAGGTAAAGGACTTCCAATAGGGTCAAAGCAAAAAAAAAAAAAAAAAAAAAAAAAAGTTCATGCTTCTATAGCAATTAAATTCTGTTGGAAATTTCAAACATGAACAAACTTTGAATCCCTTGACCCTCTTGAAAAACCTTTCAGGGCAGTTAACAGTAATGAATTATTTTATTGGGTGTGTAAGTGAAAGGGATAATCACATTGTTTCAGGAGGTAGGATTTCCAGAGCTAGTCAGTTCTGCAGGTTTTAGCCTTTGTCTTTCAAGGATCCAATTAGTAATGTTTTTCCTATTGGAAGTCTTATATATTCATATGTAAATGTCTTATCTTTGCACCTGTGTAACCCTGGTCTAAATTCTTCAAAACCCAAGTTTCATCCAGGATCACAGTAAAGCCATCTCTGCTATTTAAATGTCATGGGCCCAACTGTGTAATGACTGATCCAGCCATGAAGGACAGATGCATAAGGCAAAAGTCAGCCAAGAGCCCTTAACCATGATACTGTTACCGAGAATAATGAAAACCAGGTTTAAGAAAATATTAACTTGTAAATATGTATATATAGAGTCTAGCAAAAGCAGGCAAACACATATCTTTCTGATAAAGACATCTTTTTTTTCTACTTACTTGGGGCCCAGGTCAGTATATATTGGTCAGCCTGAAAATTTCAGTAGTCTCTGTTTGCATGGCAGAAATTCTGCACATGTTTTATCTGATTCCTAAGATTATTTAAAAGGCTCTTTTATGTTAAAAGAGAGGAGAACCTTCTTTGACAAACTTTGTCTATCCCACTCCTAACTGGGCCTCTCTTTTCTCAGGATCTATCCTAGCCAAATAGCTCACCTACATTTACCATACAGTTTCCTTTGTGAAAGAGCAGTAGGGGAGGAAGAAATTCTCTGCTGTGTATTGTATTTTTCAAATAAAATTTAAAAAATTAAATTTAAAAATTAAGTTTGGTTTTTTTCTTCCCCATGTATGTATTACTCATTTCTCAAGTGTAGAGAATAAAAGAATGCTTATTAATATGTGATGGAAATGAGACTGTCAGAGTGACTGGAAAAGGTTTGGAAAGAAATAACAATTGTTCAGATTTGACAAGTTCTTTGGGCAGCAAAATGAACCTCTGTATCCCTGGAGCCATCCTGGGAGCTTAGCAAGCCCATTACTTGGAAATCATAACCTCCAAGACACTGAACAGACATATATCTACATAACCTGCCTCCTATTTCTGAGTAAGGTGCTAAAGAATAGGTGTAAATGATCGCGGCCTGCCTCTAAGGCACCATTTATTAAATTTTGATGGCTTACTCTGTAAAGTTGGACTTACACCAAATGGTTTTATTTACACCTTGCAAACATCAATCTTTTCACAGTTTCCAGGTCTGAGTTTTCTAATAAATTCTGTGACTTATGAGTCTTTAAAAATATCAATTAAGGAAATTCATTCTAGATTTCAAGTGAGTCTCTTCTCAAAAGAAAAAGAGCATTCAAATTCTCTCTTTCCTGTCCCTTTTACTTTAGTGTACTTTAGGTTCTTAGTGTAATAAGCCTCGGATATGTTCAAGGTTTAATAAAATAAATATGCTCTCCTACCCCAAAATTTGTTGGTCATAGATGGATTATAGAATTTTAATTGTAAATTCATATTGATATTTTCAATTCTGTGACCTGGCTCACTAGGACCTCCAGATTTAAATGCAGATGAGTCCATACTGAGCCATCTCTAGCTTTCAAATAAAGTTTACTTCTCAGAGTTGTCGTTCTTTTTGGGGGTGGGGGAAGGCAAGAGCAACTGTCTACTTTCTTTTATTTAAAATGCCGTTACTGCAGTACCATTGGTTTACATCATTCTTAGTATTTTGGAAGTATAGGCTATCCCCATTCAGGTATGTTTATCACAGACCACCCACCACCGGGCACCCAAAGTTCACCACCACAGTCTATTATGCTCTCTCCCCATTCTGCTCTCCCCTCCTCCTCCCCTACCCATATGGATGCATCAGTTCCAAGGGCACCTTTCATGGGTTGGTGTTTAAGTTTGACTTTATCTGACCTGTTGTTTCTCTATAGCCCACATATAAGTGACAGCATCTGGTATTTGTCTTTCTCCTTCTGACTTACTTCACCTAGAATAATCCCCTCCAGCGCCATCCATGCTGCTTCAAGTGGCAGGAGTTTTCTCTTTTGTGATCACTGAGTAGTACTCCATTGTGTATTCTTCACAACAGCATCATGACAGACACCATCCTTTGGTCTGTTTACCTAAATATTACTGCATTATGATTTTTCTATTTGCGTTTTTCATTGAAATACAATCACTCGTAGAAAAGGAGGGATTTTTTTTCCCACTCCAACAAGGAAAAAAATGTATGTTTATATTGATATTTAAAAAAAAAAAGAAATCCTTTACAAAATACTGAGACATTGTAAGTTTTAATCAGGTTTTCCTAGAGGCATTGTTTCTGTTTAAGAAAACCATTCTTCATTCATTCTGCATATATTTATAGTGATTTTATATGCGATACTTTGCAATTTGCTGAATAAATTAAAGACGGACACGGTCCGCCCCTTTAAATCGTACAGTTCAGCCCCACATTGAAGGTAATTTAAAGTTAAGCTGGGAGAACTGACTTGGAGTTAACGAGGTCAGGACTAAGCAAAAGACAGTTTTATAAATTACATACACAATTAAGAGTAATTTTTAAAAAGCCATTGCCTCTATAAACAACAACTTGTAATTTGGTGATTATGATTATAAGAAGCCCTAAAATGCTGTAATAATAGACACTTACTATCACTTACTATCCCTCACTCTCCAGGTATCATTTAATAAAATTAAAACCTAAGTTTGGACTGTGCTCAGCTGAACAATGTTGGGAGACACAAAGTAGATAAGGAAGGGGAAACCAGAGAGTTGCCATGGGAACCGGGCTCACTGGACCAATTGGGGGCTAGGGAGAATTTCAGCAATACACAGAAACGGCAACCAGCACCCAGCATACTCCTCCTGTGAAAAGCTCACCCAAACCTGATGTCTCAACAGACTGACAGCCCTTAGAGACAGACTCTTCCAGTCACAAAAAGCCAATCAAAACAGCTTATAAAAGAGCGCCCCAAGTCCTACTTTACACGTAGATTTCTCGCACCCTACTTCTTTTGTAGCAGTGTATTTAAATAAATCCACCTTTTCTGTTCTCCACTCTGTCTGGGGCGTATTCTCTCACCCCTGCACAGCCGCCTCACCCCAGTATTAGCCCACCACACTCACCAGTCTATGGATCAACAAAGCCTTTTTTCTAATCTGATCTAGGTTCATTCATGATGGATCATCAGGTTAATCTTGGCTGGAAGTAATTCTTTATCTGGGGGGGTCACTTGAAGTAACAGTCTGATATCTATAGAAAGGGGAGGTTCCAGGTTCCCTGCCCCACCCAAGGAAGGGTGGAGCTGAGCAGCAACTAGAAGCTAGAAGGGAGTACTGAGGAGATGCAGAAATGGAGATCAAGAATAGACATGGAGCAGAGAGACAGGTGAAGGAGAAACTGTACTGCTCAGATTTGTACCAGAGAGTTGGGGAACATGGAAGGAGACACTTGAGAGAGACAGAGATGTGGGGGAGAGCCCTGTGGAGGTGCTGATAAGAGCAGCCTTTATCTTGATCTTGACTTTGTTCTTTTCCTCTCAGACTTACCTAACCCCTTCCTATGGATCTCCACCGAAAAGTGTCTTAGACTTGTGGCAGCTTTTGGGCCTCAGAGGCCCTGCTATGAGCCAACCCTGTTTGGCTGAACATTCACCCATGAAGGATGGCAACTTTGGGTGACTGATTTGTAAACCACATTCTTTTTCTTTATTGCACAAATTCAGTTTACATGGTCATCTTTATGGTCTCCTCTGCAAAAAGTGAAGACTGTACATGCATATATTTACATGTATATATGTGTGTATAGGTACATCTACATACCTACAGAAATGCAAAGAGAGACCTCTATGTAGACACAGGGAGACACAAATATGCCTATATAATCCCACGTATATATTATCGTATGTGTATATATGTATCACTTGTAAACATATACACATATGTATATATAAACTTAAAAGAAACGCTATCTAACTTTGTATTAATATACAGCATAAGATTTTTGAGGTCTGCAGTCTCATACTTGTTCATTAATAGATCTCTCTATAGAGTCATTATTTGGTCAATTACTTTTCTTTTTTTTTTTAAAGATTTATTTATTTGGGGCCTCCCTGGTGGCGCAAGGGGTTGAGTCTCAGTCTATGAAGCTATCGGCGGCCGCTGCAGCATGAGTTCAACCCGTGGCCAGGGGCCACAGAGATTTCCACGAGACGAGACGCAGCAGACCCCTCCTGCCTTGCCCATTGCTCCCCTCAGCAGTGTGTTTAGGTCAATCTACCTGTTCTGCTCCCAGCTCTGTCTCTGGTGAATCCTCTCACCACCCCCTCCCCCCAACACACACACACACACACACACACACACACACACACTTCTGGCCTGCACCCTAGCTCTTGTATGCATAAATAAATAAAATCTTTTTTAAAATGTATTTATGCATACAAGATCTGGGGTGCAGGCCAGAGCTGGGTGGCGGTGAGAGGACTCACCAGAGACAGAGCGGGGAGCAGAACAGGTGGCTCTACTGAAGTACACTGCTGAGGGGAACAGCGGGCAAGACAGGAGAGGTCTGATAGACTATTCATTGAAAAAAATAGCAGGGGATTAAAAAAAGTGATTTTTCTTAAAAAAAAAAAAGTGGTACCAAATAATCTGAACTTGATACAATTAAGTAATTTTCTAAATCACACGGTTCACTTTCTGACTTAGTATATGTAGATACATAATTTAACCTTCCAATCTTTTGAACAGGAATCATTTTTTGGTGTTCTAACAAAGTAAAGCTCTTGGGCTCTATAGGGGAGTTTGCTCCCTTGATTTAAAGAATTTCAGAAACTATGATTGTTTGATTTTGTTCCTGTTTACCTTCTTATGGTTTTCTCTGCCCTCTGCTGTTAATTTTCTTTTTTTTTTTTAAGATTTATTTATCTATACATACAAGCTGGGGTACAGGCCAGAGGTGTGGGGCGGTGAGAGGATTCACCAGAGACAGAGTAGGGAGCAGAACAGGCAGATCAGAAATACACTGCTGAGGGGAGCAGCGGGCGAGGCAGAAGAGGTCTGCCGCACCATGTGGGATTCTCCCTGGCTGGGGGTGGAACTCGAACTCGCATCGTGGGCTGCCACCAGCTCCACAGCACAGCACTCAACCGCTGAGCCACCAGGGAGGCCCTCTGCTGTTAATTTTCATTATTTCTTATCTTGAAATCTCTCTTAGCAACATTCACCTGCTCCAGTGTGCTATTATGTTTGTGAACTCAGGTTGCTGTAACAGAGTACCACAAACTGGGTGGCTTAGATAACCGTAATATATTTGCTCACACTTCTGCTACCTTAAGTCTAAGATCAGAGTAGCAGCAGGATTAGTGTGTTGAGAGCACTCTCCTGGGGTGCAGGAAACCACCTTTTCACTTTCTCCAAGTGACCTTTCCTTTGTACACATTGCAAGGAGAGTGCTCTGGTACCTTCTCTTCTCACAAAGACACCAGTCACACGGGTTAGGGCCCCGTTTTTTTTTGTTTTTTTTTTTTAAGATTTATTTATTTATACATACAGCTGGGGTACAGGCCAGAGGCATGGGGTGGTGAGAGGCTTCACCATAGACAGAGTGGGGAGCAGAACAGGCAGATCAGAAACACACTGCTGAGGGGAGCAGCGGGCAAGGCAGGAGAGGTCTGCCGCACCATGTGGGATTCTCCCCGCCGGGCATGGAACTCGCAGCATCGCTGCTGCCAACAGCTCCACAGCACAGCGCTCAACCGCTGTGCCACCAGGGAGGCCCTAGGGCCCCGTTTTTACCTTAACTAAACTACATCCCCAAAGGGCCTTTCTCCAAATACAGTCACACTGAAGGCTAGGGCTTCAACTTTTATTTTGGGGTGGCAAACTTCATTTCATAATAACTGCCCACTGCCTTCAAATTTTCTCTTATAGTTATGGTCTACAGAAAAACTAAAGGATGTTAACAGAACACAGATAACTATGGTATGTTAAGTCAATTAGTCTGAAGTGGACTCTGCTTATAAAATAAAATTAATGGACTTTGTGATAGGTGTTTTCATTGCATTTTTTCCTGACTTATTTGATGTTCTACTTATTTCTGATGGTTCAAATTTAAATCAAATTGAAGCCATCTGATCATCAAAAATGGAACCATGATTATATAAATCTTATGGATAAGTATATCTTGAAAGCAGGATATTTATTTTCTCACTACTAAAAGTAAAAAAATTAAACATGAATTTTCTGGATGCTAAGGCGTAATCTACAAGAGCTCAACTAGATGTCAAATAATTAAGTTTGCTCTCTTGAATGATTTTAGCATATGGTTCAGTGTTAATATGGTTCTATTATAAATAAAATGTAAACCTTTTAGATCCTAAATTGCAATTATTGAAAGTGAAATTTCAAGGCTATGAAAATTTCAAGTTCTTACTCTCAGCTGGCTTAGTTTGTTATTCAGTACTTTTTGCTAAGGGATATTAACTTGTTTATTTTATCAAATAAGGCAAGTGATTTAGAACTGTTTTTTAAATGGGAACTTCATAAGACATGATGACAGCATCTGGGATCATATCTGTACCATTTCAAATGCCTTTATGTTTATTCTGAATACTTTATCTTAATCTTGAAACTCTAAAGACATATGGACATACCAGCTGGGCCACCATCATCTAAGACTCTAACACTGTTCACTTTAACAATATATATTTTTAAGCGATAACATTGCTATCATTCATCTCCCAGTGTTTTCCTTATTGCTGACTCTAAATCAACAGATTTCCAGGAATATGGTAAGGATAATAGGAATAACAGTAAGCTAAATCTGCTCTGTCCAAGTTATTCTAGAGAAAGTCATAAAATTGTTATACACTGTACCCTGATGAACTAATGGTATTTATTTAATTTTACATAGTTTAAATATATGCATTTTTTCACTCTGGGTAATAAGTCAAACAAGCACCTCTATTTCTATTATCATGGGTAAACTGTATTCCCCCAAAATTAATATGTTAAAGTTTTAACCCCAAGTATCTCAGAATGTGACTTTACAGAGCAATTACAGTTATAACTATCTATGAGATCATACTGCAGTAGAATAGGTCCCTAATCCAACGTGACTGGTGTCCTTATAAAAATGGGAAACTTGGGACAAACACATTCAAGAATTGTCATGTGAAATGAAGGCAGAGATCAGATGATGCTTCTACATGCCAAAGAGCTACAAAACTTGCCAGCAAACCAACAGGAATGAGGGACAGAACAAATTCTCCCTCAGCATTCTGAGGGAGCCAGTCTCACCAACACCTTGATTTCAGATTTGTCATTCCTAGACTTGTGAAACAATTTTTTTTGTTTATGCCACCTCAATATTAACAGCTAATTCATCTAATTACTGTCTGTGTTACTCTGGAATAGTGGAAAAGGCACAGACAGAACCAGATTTGATTCTTGGCTTCTCCACTGACAGCTCTATGATTTAGGCTGTGTCATTTAAACCTACCTGGTTCTCAGATCAAACTAGAATTTTACTACAGGTACAGTAAACCTTCAAATCTCAGCATAAAGTATTTACTGTTTATTTTTTGTTCACACAACATGTCAAACAAAGGTCAGTTGGAGGCTCCAATTTATTTAATCTCTTTCATTGCCATCCTAAACTGAGACCCAGGCTAGCAGGGAAGATGCTATTTGGAGCATCTATTTGGACACTGGGAAAAGATACCAGTGGTGAGTCTGCATGGTTCTTAATCTGCCCCAAAAGACACATCACTCTGTTCACCTGTCACTGGCCAAAGCAAATCAACTGTGCTTAACCACATTCAAATCTAATAGAGGTACACTTCCCCACCAAAACAAAAAAAAAGAACCAAATACTTGTTAGCAATCCCAATAACCATCCACTAGAATTGATAGCTTCACAAATTGAGATGAACAAACTAAATCCTTCACGTATTCATCCAATGTTTATCCAAATAGAAATACTGTATCTTCAACTACCATAGTTGACTTTTCCTTTTTGTAATGCAATTTCCTGACTCAAGCTTGATGCCAACACATCCATATCAAAAAGAAATCCACTTCAAAAGGGCTAATGGAAACTGGTGATCTGCCACCATATTATTAAGACTCAGGTCACATCCTCTACTAAGGCTCTTTCCATTTACAGACCCTGGTTCATTTTGACTCATGTCCTTCCTTTTTTCCCCCACCGCCCCACCCACCCAACATTAAATTCCAACTGTTATGAACATTATTCTCCATGAACATTTTTCTCCAATAAGTAAGACCCTGTATCCCTATAACACTGTTTCTCAGTCTCAATAAAAGCAGGATCCTGAGCCCATGCTCTCTCTATACCTACCTGCAACCTTACTGTGGCCCAGGTGTGGTGTGGAGCGTACAGATTTCGTAAGTAATAAACATCTATTTTTTACAAAGTTTTCTGTATTTATTGCTGAAGGACGTCTTGCAATCGTACTAAGTACCCCAAGGGCTTGTCTAGTCCTAATATTGACTTAAAAAGGTAAAGTGAATATGGGAAATTTACCTGAATCCAGGTGAGTGCTCCCGAGTATTTTTAGCCAAAAGCATTATCATCAATAGGTTGAGAAACACACAAAATAGACACATAACACAAACCTTTACTTACACCAAGTTTTCATTTTATAGGAGCTAATAAAAGAAAAAAATAATTGTATAATATAATTTCACATACTTACAAAATGTTATTAAAAGTGAAGCAGGGCAAAGGTATCGAGGGACACTGGAGTGATAAGGTAGAGGCAGGGTAGATATTTTAGGCAATCAGTAAAATGTCATAGCATGGTCTTAGCAAGTATATACACCAAAGCAATGTTTCCTACCCCCCCCCCCAATACCTTAGGTCATTAACATCAACAACTAAAGACTTGAAATGAATTTTGTAGCTATTAAGTTATAAAACAGAAAAAGAGATTAAGTTGCCCAATTCTGTCAAGAATGTAACATAAAAACACAAGCATCTTTCTGTTAGTGGTGTAAATCCTTTAGGACAGCAATTTAGCACTGTATTTTGTGAACCTCTAAAATGCTCCTACTCTGACTCAGTAAATTCATGCACTCTTATGAATGTCTCCAAAAGTAATATAATTCAATAATTACAAAGATGACTGTTACAGTGTCATTGTGTTATCAGAGCAACCTGAATATACAGCAATAGGAGAATGGTTAAATGGATTATGACTTGTCAACGACATAGGATATTATATCATCATTAACATGGTAATCATGCACACTATGTAGCAACAGGAAAAATGTTTATGATATAATTTAAATTTTAAAGGATGTAAATTATACCCTATAATAGGTGTGATATAAAAATCATGCATATAAATGCATAAGATTAAAAGAGAACATGAAAAGTAGAATCTAGAACTAGCAAATTTGAAGTAATTAAAAAACCTATTTCAGTCTTTACAAAATGTTTAACAAGTAATTCTATCATATTGTTTATGTATTCACAAATATAATTGAAAGATAACAGAAAAATGCCTCCCCATCCCTAGAATTTGATCTTCACTGAAATCTTATATCTATATACTCTGATCTAACCAAATTTTATCCTATCCTAATTTATATTTCCAAATTTAATATTTTTATGATTTCTAAAGTAAATTATTACTGCAATGATGCTGTATCTCAAATAAAATATTAGTGAATGACATAGTCATATCTTATTTCTAATACATTACACTGAGATGTGGATTAAATTTTAAGATACCTGATGTCTCATTTGCTCAAATTTTGGTGGGGGAAGAACAATTTTCATTTCTTGAAAACAGATGATAGATAGGCAAGTAGTTCTACAATGGGAGCCACACACACACACCCCCATTATAGGTCATTGGCAATGTCTACAGACATTATCACACATGGGGAGATTTTGTTACTGACGTCCTGTGGGTAGAGGCCAGAAATGCAGCCAAATATTCTGCCTACAATGTGCCAGACAGCTATAAGACAGTTCCCACTAGAAAGAATTTTCTGTCCCAAAATGTCCTTAGTACCCAGACTGAGATATCCTAGGCTAGGCAGTGAGAAAAATACAAGCTTGAGAGTAAAGAAACCCAACTTTCAGTTTTAGTTTTATTGCTAAAATGATGACCTTGAGTTATTCACTGAAATTCTGTCCTGCAACCTACTTCTTTGTAAGATGGAGGGAAATATTTATACTACCTCATGAGATGATTCTTTTTTTTTTTTTTAAGATTTATTTCTTTATGCATACAAGAACAGGGATGTAGGCCAGAGGTATGGGTGGTGAGAGGATTCACCAGAGACAGAGTGCGGAGCAGAACAGGTGGACTGACTGAAGTACACTGCTGAGGGGAGCAGGGGGCCAGACAGAAGAGGTCTGCTGGGCCATGTGGGAAGCTCCCTGGAGGGGGATCTAACTGGTGCTGCAGTGGCTGCCAATAGCTTCATAGTGCTGAGACTTAACCACTTGCGCCACCAGGAAGGCCCATGAGATGATTCTTAATGCAAAAGAAAGATATCTAACAGTTCTTTGAGAAGCTAAATTTACCATATAAGCACTTAAAATATGTATTTGAAAAATCTCTCTAAGTTTATTGCTGAATGAAGAGAGACACAATTACTAACTAGCCTGTGAGCAAGTATTTTGGACATTTTTAATTTGTTGTGTTTCACTGGAGCATATTAATGAAAACCATAACAAAATGTCATCTTGCTGATACTTTGCAGATAAAATGATGTTGTTTCCTTAGTGTCTATTCCCATTCTGTGTCTTGAATTTCTCCATTGTCATTGGATTCTTGCCTTCAGCTACAAACATACCAATGGTAACTACCAGGTGTAAGCTATTATTTCCCTTCCACCATATTTGATTTTTGCTTGTTACTGACAATTTCTCCCATTGACTAAAAAGTGACATATAATCCATCCACATCTTCACTGCACTTCTCAGATTAACCTCAACCTACCTATGATGTTCCAATGAGAATGTCCAGAAGCAGTGTAGACACGCACACTCAGTGCCTATATCTTGGTTTTAATACCATTCTCTGTGAATAGAACCAGGAAACAGCTGGTTCTAGAACTGGGGCAAAAAATAAGCAAGATGAACCAGGGACATCTTCTAGTAATATAAAGAAAGGAAATGATCTCTCTCTCTCTCTGTCTCTTTCTCTCTCTCTCTCTTTCTCTCTCTCTCTCTCTCTCTCTCTCTCTCTCTCTCTCTCACACACACACACACACACACACACACACACTGATGGGGTGGGGGGGTGTATGCTGAAGAACCATAGGGACTGACTAAAGAGTTCCCAACAGACAAATCTGGAATAATTTGAGCAAGAAAATAAATCACTCGTATTATTATAACCCAAAGCATAAAATAAATGTTAGTGATTTATGCTGATATAAACAGTTAAATAAATAACTAAGGATAATAGATAAAACTGTGAAGCATAAGTGTAATTAATTTAGGTAGACACAGCACAGAGAGATGGAGCCGAACTCCTTAAGTGGGGACTTTTTTTTTTTTTTACATACAAGCTGGGGTACAGGCCAGAGGCGTGGGGCGGCAAGAGGACTCACCAGAGACAGAGTGGGGAGCAGAACAGGCAGATGACAAGTACACTGCTGACGGGAGCAGCGGGCAAGGCAGGAGAGGACTGCCCCACCATGTGGGATTCTCCCAGGCCGGGGTGTCGAACTCGCTTTGCCGCTGCTGATAGCTCCACAGCGCAGCACTTAACCGCTGCGCCACCGCGGAGGGCCTTAAATGGGGACTTTTGCTTAGTACTTCTATCCAAAGGAGGAACTCACTTTCATCTTTTTGTTTTCAATGCCTATGAGCAAACTTGGCTCACATGGGATCTTAATACAGTTTTTTGTAAAGCTGAAAAGAAAGGATGGAGAGGGAAAGGGGATATAGGGAGATAGTGAAGGAGGCTTTTAGACTACTCCTAAAAGTCTAGCTTGAATTTAATATTTCTTATCTAGACCAGGATTGATTCTAGGGAATGTAATGGAACAAAATATAGGCAGAAATTTAAAAGGTTGCAGTATCTTTGAGTAGGGGATGGAGAACACTCTAGCAACAAAAATCTCAAACATTTATGATCCCTGTAAGTCACATTATTATTATTACCACCGTCATTTTACACAGAAGAAAAGAACACATTTAATAATTCACACTAGGTAAAATAACTAATAAGGTACAAAACTGCCACAGATAATAAGATACAAAACTGAAACTCAAACCCAAGTTAGCTTCTTTAGGCTTTTAGTGCTGTAAACACAAGCAGAGACTGAGAGGCAGAGAAACTCCACTTCCTGGCCTTCTCCATCCTCTTAAGTGCCCACAGCCACACAACTGATACACCGTTGCAAAGGCAAGGAGAGATGGAAAACAGCATTTCAAGGGATGGGCTATCTGTTGTGTGGAAGGTGGAAAATAGCCTGATTATAACTCATTTTCCTTACAGGCTCCATTTGCAGGATTCCCATTCACCTACACTAAAAACAATGGATGAGTTAATCCACCCTCTGTGAGCCTAGGGATTTAGTCTTCATGCAGACTCTGGGGCTCCTCTCATAGCTGTAAGGGAAGCAAATTTGCGCACAATCCCTCCTAGGCTTGAGCAACCACCTCTCTGTCCCATTTGCTTCTCTTGATGTGATAAGCCTGCTTCAAGATCTACCAAGCTGTTGTGTTTGAATTGGTTTGGGGGAATTTGCCTGGTTCTTGTTACTCTTGCCCTAAACATACAAGTCAAGAAGCTCCTAAAGGTAGCCTTCTGATCGACCATTCTCAGTCCTTATTACCACAACTGAGTCCCAGGGCAAGTTAGGGTTAATTAGGCAGCTTCAGGGACAGTCAGGTAGGGACTTGGAGACAGAGATAAGGGCTGTAAATTCTAGGTGCCACCAAAATATACTCCAAAGACAAGGTCAGTAAATTCTAAATGCCAACAGACATGCTCCAGAGATGAGGTCAGAGGTCCAGGAAAGCTAATGGGGACAATTAATTTTAAGGCTAAAATTTAAGACTAATTGGGATAGTAAATACTGGCAGACCTTAAAAGAGAAGCTCTGAGAGGTAGGAAAATAGGCACAGCCTCCCAGAGGATAGCCACCAGGAGAAAAGCCAATCCCAAAATAGAATTATGAACTTTTAGAATAGAGAAAAAAAGGTTTAAATAACTCTAGACACAGGCCCATAGCAGCACCTTCACCCCTCCTTGGCAACTCTGCATTGGAAACTTTGCTTTTGTTCTTTCCTTCTCTAAATAAACTGTTTCTTACTTTCTTGAATAAAAATGTGCTTCTCTTTGCTTACTTATCTAAAAAGTTTGTGAATTCCTTTTTACAGCTTCGTGGGATAAGAACCTGTGGTGGTTCAAGGGTTAAATTAACATCACACACTGGCTTCACGATAAGTCACATTATTATTATTATTACTACTACCACCCTCATTTCACACATAAAAAAAGAACACATTTAATAATTTACTCTAGGTAAAATAATAAGGCACAAAACTGCCGCAAATAAGAAGATACAAAACTGAAACTCAAACCCTAGTTAGAGTCTTTGCTCTTAGCCATTATGCAAAACCCTATTGTAGCAGCAGACAGAACCTGACAAAACAGATAAAAATGTGGGCCCGTTTTTCAAGCGATCAATGTGGTAACTGTTTAAGCGATCAGGTCTACCTGTAAGTATAAGAAGCACGTTGTACAAACTCAATATAGTCAGTATTAAAAAAAACAATTCAGAAAGCTGTGCAGGGGCATGGGGGTGGAGGGAGGGCAAAGAGAATGAGATAACCGTCCTTGGCATTTGCATCATATAAATCAATACCTGCTTTAAATTTCTGCTGATAACCATGAAAAACAAAGGATAGTAATACGTTCCATGATATAAGTCAAATATATACAACATCCTGGAATTAAAACAGTATTTCAAAAAATCAATTTATGTGACAAGGATTTTAAAAACCATTCAAACACAATGCACCTTCATTCACAAATTATTCAAATATTGTCAAGGGTTCTCAACTAATACTGTTTCATGGAAGGGGGAAGACTTTTTAATAGTACAATAGTGACTAATACAAAATTGAAGAACTCAAAATACCAGAGAGATAATTACCTTTAACCAAGAACCACAAGTATCTTCATTTTTCAGGTGATTTTTTTTTTCAAAGTTACATCTCTCCAGGTCTTGGAGAGACAGGAAAAGGAGCAGGCCTGAAGCTCAGGGCTGAAGCTCAGTGGGGTTCCTGTGTCTTGATTCTTGTAACCTTCTTTTATCCTTTTTCTTGAACTTCCACTCCTCCCAGTCTGTTTTGTTTTTTGTTTTTAATCAAGGAACTAAATTTACTACCCTCACTCTTTTGAGGTTGGTGTGAAATTGTGTTAGCTCCAAATCTGGTCACAGCCCACAAATGTCAAGTCAGTTTCAAATCAGTGTTAGTAATTGCTGCCTGGTTGCTCAGTTAAGACTGATTGTGAAGCTGCATCCTGATTTAGTGGGAAAGAATCCAAGGGTCAGTTAGCAACACGGCCATGAACGCTGAAGAATTATGGGTAACTATGCCATATTTAGGAAGCCTTGAGGCTTCCATTTTTAATGTAGTCCAAATAGGGCTCTGTTGTGCAAACATCCTAGGCTGGAAAGGTTGGTTCTCAGTTCTCACAGACAAAAAGAATGTTTGGAGACTTTTGTAGATTTTGCAGGCCTTTAATGCTGAAACCTGAGGTAAACACAAGCACAGACTGAGAGGCAAAGGAACTCAACTTCCTGGCCTCCTCCACCCTGTTAAGTGCTCACAGCCACACAACTGATACATCGTTGCAAAGGCAAAGCCCATCTGTTGTTTGCTAGATGTAGGAGGGGTGGGAAACATAGCATTTCAAGGGATGGGCCTGTCTGTTGTGTGGAAGGTGAAAAATAGCCTGATTTTAACTCTTTTTCCTTACAGGTTCTATTTGCAGGATTCCCATTCACCCACACTAAAAACAATGGATGAGTTAATCAACCCTCTGTGAGCCTAGGGACTTACTCTTCATGCAGACTCTGGGGTTCCTCTCATAACTGTGAGGGAAGCAAATTTGAGCACAATCCCTTCCAGGCTTGGGCAACCACCTCTCTGTCCCATTTGCTTCTCTTGATGTGATAAGCCTGCTTCAAGATCTACCAAGCTGTTGTGTTTGAATTGGTTTGGGGGAACTTGCCTGGTTCTTGTTATTCTTGCCCTAAACATACAAGTCAAGAAGCTCCTAAAGGTAGCCTTCTGATCGACCATTCTCAGTCCTTATTACCACAACTGTCTCTCACTCACATTCCATTTTTTATGCAGACATTGTCAATCCATCACTGAATTGTTCTCACTGAGCCTGGAAGCAGCTTCATAATCGGTTTTGACTGGACAACCCACAATGGATAAGGAAGGAACAATCTGTTCATGGCGAGGAACCAAGTGACATACCTTCCCCACCACCAGAGGCCCAAGAAATTTCGAGAAGTTTTGATTTGCTCTAATGATATTACATCTGTTCTCGGAGAGGAAAACTTAATTCTAGAACCAGAGCAAATCAAAGTCAGGATATCTATAATCATAGCCAGGGCTGAACTCTGAGAAAATTATTAAGACTAAATTAAGTTTGAAATCACCTTCAGCGTTCCCCCTTTTAGTTTCTTCACAATCCAGGCTACCTAGGTTTTATCACTTCGTTCCTCCACTGCCAAAATGCTTTTTAGAAAATTTCTAACTTCTTCCAACTTAAAACTTGGTGATTTATTGTTTTATTTCTTCGAAAGTTCTCAGCCTGAACTTTGATATAATTAAAGAAATGCAGACTGTATGATTAGCAGGGGACTAAGTTTCTAGAGAAAATGCCCATTTGATCCAGAGGATTCTCCCATGAGGCAGTGAAAGGAACTGAAACTTGTAAATTTTCATATAGCAACACAGGACAAATTATTACTGCTTCCATAAGCCTTACATGAAATGGGTATGAAACCATTAAATAGTAAAGTCCCAGCTAGGTGGCACTGTGTTTTAAGTAAATAATTTTTAAACTCAAAATTAAAAATAAATTTTAAGTCTGCTGGGAAGTTTGCTACATAAGAAATGGCAATTTTTCAAACTAGAGAACACCATAACAACAAATGGAGTTATATAGGAATACGTTTACAATTTCTCAATTTAAAATACAGATGCCCAGCATTGAATTTCAGATAAACAATATTTTTAGTGTAAGTATGTCCTATGCAATATTTCATTATCTGAAATTCAAAGTTAACTGGGCACCTTGTATTTTACTGGTTGCTGTGGATGGACATCGACTTTATATCTGGCATGATGAGACACGATGCACACATTTTCCTGTCTCACCCCCACATTCAGAGCTCCAGTCCCTCACTAACCATCTCCCAAGTTTCTCTGGAAATTTCCAGGATGCATTTCACATGTGCCAGTTGCTCGTTCACACTCTGTCATATCTTTTCTCCTTCTCCCAAGCCCTCGGCTTTCTCCCTCCTTCTCTCCTCTGTTGACCAAGAAAATAATCAGGCTATCATATAATCAAAGCATTTATTTAAGAATCATGATTTCAAGGGACAGTCCCAAGTGGTGTTCCACCAGAGGGAGGGATGAGGGGGCTTTTAAAGAACACGACAGGGAAATGGTCTGAGGTTAGGTCATTTGTGGCAAAACTTTTGGATTCTTAAGTCATTCTGTCTGTCTCTGATTGGTGGACAAAACACTTCAGACAGAGGGCTGCACTGTGGAGGTCAGCTATTACAATTAGCTGTGGAACTCTTGTTTTTTTCATAGTCACCAAATGGCTGAGTCACACTGTTTAATTTGCACCAAGATATCTCAACATAGCACCTTAGAGACAAGATAGAATCGAACTCACAATTCTTTCGACACCTCTTTTTTCCAAGATAGTCTGGCCACAGCATCAAGACAATAAATCTCTCCTGTCTGGTATTCCTGCCAGGTACCACAACATCTTCTGGGTACCCCTCTGCTCCTTCAGCTGCTCTGACTCCACTAGGAATCTCCATCTTCCTCCTACTCTCTAAGTGAGCACCACCACTCCTCTGAAACACCTGTTTTCCAGGTACCACTGCAACCTCTTCTAAGGTGCCTCAGCCACCAGGAACTATTACCTTATTCACTATGTTAAAAGTCTGTTACGGGTCCAATTACAACTGAGGCATAATTCGATGCAATCGGCAAAGCGGTGATTTATTGCTAGCTCGAGCTAGGGTCCAAATCAGCCCAGTATACCGACACAGCGGTCCTGTTGGCAAAATGAGGACCCCGAGTACAGAACTGGGTCAGCTTATAAAGGCAATGGAATTCAGCTAGTCCTAGTGAACTTGGCAAGACATCAAGGATGAGTGGTCGTGGATCAGATGGTCTGTGCTGTTATCTTTATGAGTTCCTGGAATCCTCACCCCAGGCAGGGGGAGTTCTATCTCAAGGTTGCTGGCCTTGAGACTTTTACGGCTACTGGCAGCCTGGTGCCTTGCTGCCACTAAAGTTGGTTTTAACCTTTGTCAGTGGCCAAACATTCTGAACAGTTTTTAGCATTCTTACTTTTACAACTAGACTTCACTACTTCTCCAGGGATTGCCATCTCAATCCAGGTACTTTGCCACGTAAGCCAAAGCACTGAAGCTACTATGTTCTCTGCAGAAACAGTAGAACTCTCCAGACCTGTTAGATTTGCACTTTCTCATGTGTGACTCCAAATAATTTTCACTTGTGTTCCAATATCTTAAGAAGTTTTAAGGAAAGGTAAACAGACTTTAAACTTTTCACTTCGGTTTTCACTCTTTCCTATTGTTGAAACCTACATAATTCCACAAACTCCATGTAGTCAAGCATGACTGGATTGATAGGGACTGAATTTTGTGTACCGTCACCCCCAATTCTCAGAAACCACTTCCTTTATGAAGGGGGCCTTTGTTACTGGGTAAAGCATATATCTCTTTATTATTCTTTCCCACAGAATGAATTTTCTCCTAGGAAGTTCATAATAATCATCCAGAACTGACCCCAACAGGCAAATACTTAATCTTCTTTTATATTTAATCTTTATACACCCTGGCAAGAAAGCTATTATTTTTCCTGTTTTACAGCATGGAATCTAGGCTCACAAGTAACTTACAGGGGTGAGAAATAAGCCTCAATTGTGATCACTTGCTATTCTTCTCAATGATTTTTACACTGTCTCCTTTACACTTCTGCCTTTATACTTGTTGTTTCCAGTGTCCAGAGAAACAGCTGTTCCCCAGGGTGATTCCACCTCATGCAGTTTCAGTTCAAATGTCACCTCTCAGAAAGAGATACTTTCCCTGACCAGCCTTTCTACAGCCAAAACTTTCACAGCCTTTAGTCTCTCTCATCCCAAGAAACCTTTTTATGCTTCATGACTCTTATAAATATGCAAAGTAATTGATTTGTTTATTATTATCTGTCTTCCCTATTAGAATTTAAGTTCTAAGAAAGAAAGAAACTTGAATCTGCCTTACTCCCAGGGGCAAAATAAATATTTTTTGAAAAAAATAAATGAGTATAAAACCCAAGACCATAATTAAAGTTGGGGATAATTATGAAATCCCATTCTTCCTAGCTATTGAGAACAGCAAAAATATCTATCCAAAAATGAAGACAAAATAAAGGCATTTTAGACAAATAAGTACTTAGGAAATTCAACACCAGCAAACCCACAATTCATAAATAGTAAAGAAATTCTTGGGCTGAAGAGAAATGTTCCTAGAGAATGTCTAGACCAATATAAGGTAATGAATAACACTAAAAACGGTAAATATAAGGGTAAATAGATTATTTTTAAAATTTCTTTAAAAAGAATAACATATGGGCACATAATGAGCAAGATGGTAGGCTTAAATCGAGTCATTCTAGTAATTACAATAAACCTAAGTGGATTAAAAACACTCTCTTTAAAATACAGTGATTGCCAGACTGCAAAGGAAAGACTCAACTAAATGCTCTTGATAGGGAGCTATTTTAAGTATAAGGACACAAAAACATTGAAAGTAAAAGGACAAGGAGTTACATGCTGTGCAAACACTTATTTCAAAAAAGCCAGGTAGCTATATTGAAATCACACTAAGTAGATATGCTGTGTGTTCAAAGATGAGTACTAACAGATTAAAAGTGAGAATTCATAATAAAAGTATCAATTTATTAGGTGGATATAATGACCCCTTAAATATATTTTAGCAAATTCAAAATGCTTGAGAAAATGGGGGGAAAAGGAGGGAACAAACTAGGTAAGTCTACAACAACACTTGGACATGTTCACACCTTTGTTTCAGAAATTGATAGATGAACTGGTTAAAAAAAATTAGTAGGATATAAATGAGTATAACTTCTAATTACCTTAACCTACTTGATATCTATAGTACACTATGTCCAACTGCAGAAAATATTTTGCTTTCAAGTGTACATGAAACATTCATCAAAGCTTATATATGCAGGACCATAAAAATAGAATAAATGTAGGAAATTGAGATCACATTGAATATGTTCCTTAAATATATATGTATATGTGTTATGTGTAGATTTAACCAGGATTAAGACTTACAAATAAATGCAAGAAAGTGATACAATGCTCTACTGGAAAGATACATGTAAAGATATTATTTGCATGAAACACTATAAACTTAAAAGCTAAAACACTCATAGAGTAAGCCTTAGCCCTAAGAAACCCCAACATTGTTACCAAGGAGATGAGAAAGAATCATCAAACTGAGAAGTGACCAATGAGGTAGCAGGAAAACTAAGATGCTGTGGAAGCCAGTGACAGGGCATTTAGGAGGGAAGATGATCAAACTTTTTGGTTTCTACTTGTAGGTCAAGTAAGATGAGAACGCCACCACTGATTTAGACACACAGTCAACCAGTGACCTGGAAAAGATAACTTACGTTGGAATGGTGGGAGTGAAAGCCTGAGTGTAGTGAATTCAAGGCACAATGGACAGGGTGTAAAACTATGTAGACAATTATTTTGAAAAGGGCTGTTCGAAGAGAAGAAGGCACAATAGGGTAGTAGCTGAAGGGCTGAATGGGAGAAACTGGATCAAGAGAGTAATTTTGGAGTTGGATGTAATCCTAAAATGAAAAGATGTTTTTGAGTACTAATGAGGAAAATTTAATAGAGTACAAGTTACTATGAACTCAGACATAAAATGATAGAATTGGTTGAAGCCATATCCTTGAATGGGCAGATAACGGGATCTAGCACAAAGGGGGAAGTTGGTCTTACCTCAGAGGATAGGCAGTTCCTCTACCGTAACATGATGAATAGAAAGTGCACAGATGCGGGCCTCTCTGTCTTGGTGGCACAGTGGGTTACGTCTCAGCACTGTGAAGCTATCCGCAGCCACTGCAGCACGAGTTCGATCCCTGGCCAGGGAGCTTCCCACATGGTGCAGCAGACCTCTCCTGTCTTGCCTGCTGTTCTCCTCAGCAGTGTACTTCAGTACACTGCCTGTTCTGCTCCCCACTCCGTCTCTGGTGAATCCTCTCACCACCCCACACCCTCTGGCCTACACCCCAGTTCTCGTATGCATAAATAAATAAATTTTTAAAAGAAAGAAAGTGCACAGATGCACCAAGAACTTGGGGCATGCTCTTCTGATTGCTTCATCAGGAAGGTGAGGAAGGCATTGGAGAAAAGATGCTTAAGGAAAGAAGAGGTATGAAGTAGTTATGTAGGAGAAAAAGAAGTGAATGCAACAGGAGCTATTGTGTTGAGCAGCATTAACAACCTGATTAAAAGGACAGTGAAGTTAAGTGAAACCATAATGATGGTTGCTTATTTTCTCCAGACATTTTCACCTGAGTAGGTACAAGCATAAAACCGGCAAGATACACATTTAACTGGCATTGGGATTTTCCCCCCAAAATAAAAGAAAGGTGAAAGTATATTCAAAGAAGTGATTATAACCCTTTACAATGGAATTGAAGGAAAAAAGGAGGGAGGACTGAAGAATAAGTAAAGCTCCAGTAGATCAATGGATTTTTTATTTTTTATT